>PVIY010012266.1:0-62545 GCA_004026745.1 Myrmecophaga tridactyla | reverse complement strand
GGTAGTATTGTGCTGTCCATTTCTGAGTTTTTGTATCCAGTCCTGTTGCACAGTCTGTATCCCTTCAGCTCCAATTACCCAATATCTTACCCTATTTCTATCTCCTGATGGTCTCTGTTACCAATGACATATTCCAAGTTTATTCACTAATGTCAGTTCATATCAGTGAGACCATACAGTATTTGTCCTTTAGTTTTTGACTAGTCTCACTCAGCAAAATGTTCTCAAGGTCCATCCATGTTGTTATAAGTTTATTCTGTCTTAAAGCTGCATAATATTCCATTGTATGCATATACCACAGTTTTTTTAGCCACTCGTCTGTTGATGGAGATTTTGGCTGTTTCCATCTCCTTGCAATTGTAAATAATGCTGCTATAAACATTGGTGTGCAAATGTCCGTTTGTGTCTTTGCCCTTAATTCCTCTGAGTAGATACCTAGCAATGGTATTGCTGGGTCATATGGCAATTCTATATTTAGCTTTTTGAGGAACCGCCAAACTGCCTTCTACAGTCACATGCATTCTTAATAAACTTTCTACCTGCTTACTCTATAAAAAATTGGTTAGAGGTGTGATTTGTCCTGGCATACAATTCTCTTCTATCTTTGGACCTATGAAGCCTAGAGAACAAGTTATCTGCTTAAAAATTCTTGCTGTAGGATAAGCATTCTCATTCCCATGGGTAAAAATTAGTACGAAAATTAGTACGAAGTTCCCAAATAATTCTGAAACCCTCCTGGGCATACTCTATTAGATTTCAAGGTCTGAGAGTCATCTATAGAACGATGTTTTGTCCTCCAGGCTTAATGGAGTGGCAACCCAACCCCTTCAAAGTACTTGTGTAGTGGCCATGCTCTCCCTGAATACTGGGGAGAAGGTTCTGCTCCCATCAAACATCACAATGGGTGGGCATGCTTTCTTGGTTTGAGAAGATATCTTTGGTCCAGACTCAACTTCCATTGTCCTGCCCTCAAAGTGATTTTTCCTTCAATCTGTACCTTTTTTGTCCCTTTGAGTCCAGGCTGGCAGTGATTCTGTTCATACAGAGCTCATGAATAACTTGTTGGATTTGAATGTAATACCCAGGGATCCAATACACCAGTCAAGAGGATTTTACACAGATCCTTCCTGGATATCTGCGTCTCCAATTCTCACTTGCACTGAAATGGCTGACTGGATCCATTGTCAGGTAAATGCTCACATGGAACAGTATTCTATGGGGACATGCTTTCCTAAATGCAGAATTTTCTAAACCATCAATTCCTAATTTCTTGTGCCCAGGAGTTCAGTTCTCAGATTATCCCTTCTTCTTGCATTTTATTATATGTTGCAAGGGGAAACCAAGCTTCACTTTCTGCATCTAGCTTGGAAATTTACTCAGCTAAAAATCCAAATTCATTGCTTTCAAATTCAGCCTTCTATCAGACATCAGGACTCAATTTCACCTAAGTTCTCTATTACTTTAAAACAAAGATCACCTTTCTTCCAGTTCCCAATAACACATTCATTTTCTTCTAAGATCGTGTCAGAAGTATCTTTAGCATCCATATATCTTTGAACTGTCTCTTCAAGGTAATCTAGGCCTTTTCTTTCAAGCACTTCACAGTTCTTCCTGCCTCTGTCCATTACCCAATTTCAAATCTGCTTCCATATTTTTGGTATTTGCAGTAGTAGCACCCTACTCTCCCTGAACCAAATCTGTTTAGTTTCCTAGCCTGCTTAAAGCAATACCTTAAATGGTTTGGCTTTAGCAATGGGAGTTTATTTGCTTTCTGAAAAAATGTCCAAATGAAGGCATCATCAAGACAATGCTTTCTGCTCAAAGACTGGCTGCTGGTGATCCTTGGCTCCTCTGTCACATGGCAAGGCACATGGCAGTGTCTGTTGGTTTCTCGTTTTCCTTCAGGTTTCATTGTTTTCAGTTTTTTGCTTCTATGGTGTTCTCTCTCTCTCTGTCTCTCTCTCTCACACTCACACATGCACATACACACTTCATTCTGTTTATAAAGCACTTTTGTAAGAGGATTAAGACCTATTCTGACATTGTGATAGAGGTGGGTCACACCTTAACTGAAGTAGCCACATCAAAAGATCCTATTTACAATGAGTCCACATTCCTAAAATGGATTAGATTTAAGAACATGTCACCCTGGGGCACATAAGCGTCAAGCCTCCACAAGTGGTATATTGGAACTAACACTAGATTTCAGGTGGAGTGAACTGGGTTTTAGCAGTGACTTTGTCACTATGTAGAACTGTGGCCCTGTGGAAAACATTTAATCTTTCAGGGTCTCTGCATCCTTTGTAATTTGAGTGTACTGGATTTGAGAGTATTGAAACTGGCTTAGTTTTGTAGGCTATTATGTCAAATACTACACATCACTTTGGCTTAAACAATAGAAATTTATTGGCTCCAAATTCTGAAGCTAGGGGAAGTCCAAAATTGAGGGGTCAACAAATGATGCTTTTTCCCCAAATCTGTAGCATTCTGGTGCTGGTTTGCCTGTAATCTTTGGAGTTTCTTGGCTTGTTTCCCTGTCTCACATCATGTGGGTGTTTCTCTTCTGAGTTTTGTCAACTTTTAGCTTCTCCCTGTGGCCTTTCTGACTTAGGCTTCTGGTTTCTTTCTCTTTATAAGGCCACCAGTAATCTGGACTAAGACTCAACCTCACACAGTTGGACCACAGTTTAATTTAAAAGAACATCTTCAAGACATCCTATTTATAAATGGGTACACACCACAGGATGCATATTAAGATTAAGAACCAGTCTAAAGGGACACACAATTCAGTCTACCACAGCTCAGAGCCCTGTGTTTTTATAATACTATGATTTAAATATCTTTTTGTGATACCAAAATATGCTTATGATTTTTCCAAACCATCTTTTAGAAGTAAAGTTCTCTTTTCTTTGAAACAGTATTTTACTGGGAATCCCAACATATAAAAAGATAAAAAACAGATTCTCTGGTTGAAGCAAAGAAAAGTGCTAGAGACTTACCCAGAAGACTTCCTCTACATGCTCCATTAGTCCACTACTCCATTCTGAATAGTAATGAAGACACTTTTACAGATCTTCTCTGTGGGAACTGTTCTGGTTTCTTGGCTGCTGAAACAATACCATGCAATGGGTTGGATTAACAAGAGGAATTAAATGGCTCATAGGCTAGAAGGCTTGCTGCCTCCCAAGGTCTGTATCTTTTGGCTACCAGGCAATCTTTGTAATTCCTTGGCTTTTTGTCACCTGGCAAGGCACACGGTGATGTCTTTTCCAGTTGTGTTCACTTTCCACTTCTGACAGCTCCCTATGGCTTCTTTATCTGTTCGATTTCCTTTGCTTATAAGGGCTTCACCCATAATGAATTAAGGCATACCCTAATTCAGTTTGGGCACATCCAATCTAATAGCATCTTCAAAGTTCTGTTTACAAATGGGTTCATGGCCACAAAAACCAGGGGTTGGGATCTGAACATGCCCTTTGTGAAGGATATGATTCGATCCCTAACAAGGACACAGTCTGAAACCACAGAAAAATTTATTAAAAATGATCATCAACTTAGTGGGATGAATTGTATGAAACTGGTATTTCTGCAGTTCTACAATGCTTGAATGTCAGCAGTTTCCTATGGCCCATTCTAATGCACAGGCTGAGTGTGGTTAGAGCCTCCCCTTTGCTGTCCTTCCTGTCAATGAATTTAGAACTTGAGACCCATATGGCTTTTTGTTGTGGAAAAGCTTTATGCCCCTCATCAAAATGCCTTCCTCTCACTTCAAGTGGGAAAAATTTACCTTCCTATCGTAGTGGGAAAAATGTATATTTACAGTTGTAAGTCTGCTCAAATGTTTGTAATTATAATCATTTTCTTTAATTGGTTTGTAATACATTAACAGTGAGAGATTTTCATAATTTTTCAAAACATTTTCAAATATTTAAAACCTTTAAGGAATGTTACATGATTTTCTGAATCCAGAACCAGATCTTAATAATATTCCCTGCTAAGAAAACTGTCTGTATATATGCATTTTTCTTTGCAGATAATTTAATCAATGTCATAGTACTTTTGTAATTAAGAAATATCTGGCCATCTTTCTACCCCTCAGTCAGTCGGGGGCAGAGATGCTTCCAGGTGATCCATCGCAGTGACTGCCCAAGGAGAACCCCAAGGTCAGTTTAAACTTGTATTGGTTAGTGATGGTGGTACTGGAAAAACTACATTCGTGAAAACATCATTTGACTGGTGAATCTGAGAAGTATGCAGCTACCTTGGACGTTGAGGTCCATCCCCTTGTGTTCCATACCAGCTAAGGACCTGTTAAATCTAATATATGGGGTATGGCTGGTAGGAGAAATTTGGTGGCCTGAGAGACAGCTATTATATCCAAGCCCAGTGTGCCATTATGTTTAATGTAACATCAAGAGTTACTTACAAGAATGCGCTGGTTGGCATAGAGATCTGGTAGGAGTGTGTGAAAACATCCCTGTTGTGTTCAGTGGTAACAAAGTAGATATTAAGGACAGGAAAGTTAAGGCAGAATCCATTGTCTTCCACCAAAAGTAGAATCTTCAGTACTATGACATTTCTGCCCAAAGAAACTACAACTCTGAATACACTTCTTTTCTTTGACTTGCTAGAAAACTGATTTGAGGCCCTTACTTGGAGTTTGTTGCCATGCCTGCGCTTGCACCACCAGAGGTTGTCATGGACCCAGCTTTGGCAGCACAGATTAAACATGACCTAGAGGTTGCCTAGACAACTGCTTTGTCAGATGAGGATGACAACCTGTGAGAAAATAAAGCTGGAGCCCAGTGTTAGAAGTCCAGTTTTATAGGCAACTGTCCTGTGATGTCAGTGGTGTAGTGTGTTTGCCATTTTATTATATAGCTAAACAGAACATGTGCTTAATCCCTGGGATACTGAGGGAGATGAATGGGCTTCCAAGTGAACGTGGCAGTTAAATAAATGCCTTCATTTTTTGGACCTGCATATTTAGCCATTTGGGACACAATTGCTTCCTTTTTGAATTTCAAATATAAGATTGTTACAGTCACATCACAATAATAATAATAATAAAAGAAATATCCAAACAGTTTTCAAGATACAGATATTTGTAATAATGATTGGCTTCTTTTAAATCGGTTTTAAATGGATTAGGACAGATAAACCAAGCTCTGCAGGGTGAAAGTATTTTATTTCATGAAGAGTCTATAGGTCAGAACAGTTAACGTTGTTGATGTGACTTCAAACCAACCTTTTGAGGAAGAGAAAAATGTTGACAAAAGTTAAAATATGCTTAGATGAAAACGTACTTCAAATAGAATCTTAATTACTGAAGTAACTGTACTGGAAAAGACAACGCTAGCTGAAACAGTAGTTAATTTTTCAGGAAGTGCCATGGAATAAATTTACATCCACAAGTTAGGCAGGAAAAATAATAGCACCAAATATATGAAACCCTTTTAGTTTTAACATATTGCTTTCTGAGCCTTTAGAGAGATGAGCAGGAAGGTGACTTTTATACTGATGCACTGGAGGATTTAATTCATTAGCAATTCAAGAAGGAATAATAAATACTTCAAATAAGCTGTGCTTTTCATATCTGCTCACTAATGAAAATTTAATTAACTATAGAACTAATTATAAGATTTTGTATAAAATATCAGAAGATAAATTTTTTAATGGAAATTAAAGTGCTAGAGCAATTTTTCTCTTAGTTTTCTTTAGAAAGGCTTTATTTTCTTTGTTCCTTTTCTCTCTTTTTCTTCATTTTTTCCATCATTGAAATGTGGGGGATACATAGAGATTCAGATTTTTTGTTCTTTTATGCTGTATGGTGGGGGTCACATTTCATTCTTTTTCCAAGTGACTATCCATTATTGCAGCATCAGTTGTTGATTTTTTGGGGGGTGGGGGGTGGAGTGCACAGGCTGGGAATTGAACCCAGGTCTACTACATGGCAGGTGAAAATTCTACCACTGAAATACCCTTGCACCCCCTTTGTTTAGAGATTCAAATTTTAAAAGCCAACCCCCTTTCTTTTTTTTTGTTCATATGTTTGTATATCCATAGAAAATGATTTTGAAAATATAAAATTATGTGTTGACCTATTTTAGATAAATTGTAAGCCAAAGAGAGGTTCCCTTCTATTTTGCAGGGCCTAAATGATTTAATGAGCCTCTTTTATATGGCAGGCAGTGATATACTCAAAGTCCAAGAAGCAGGTTTTATCAGTCTAAAGAGTTTTTCAACAAAGTATATTTTATTTTCTTGTCAAAAATATTTTAAAAATTGATGAAATTTCTTGTACTGTGTTTTTTTTTTAAAGCTCTACAATAATAAAAATTACTTTTTGTATTTCAAATGAATGAACCATTAAGATGGACCTGATGCTCTGCCCCAGCAGCTGTCTCCAGTCCCATCCCATCCCCATCTTCTACCTTGTAAGACAAGCTCTGTGGAACAGATTTGTCTCTGCTTACCTGGGGACAAGGTGACCATCTTCTCTATATTACAGCTGAGATGATTGGAGGGTAATGACTCCCAACTACAAGTTTTTCTTTTTTGTTTATGACATGAAGATTGGACTCCCTTTTGTTAATAGCAATCTTATAAAGAAGCAAGTGTGCAAAATCTTTTGTGACATTGTGTGTGACATGAAACCTGCCAGTAAGAGTGTGCTTTTGTTCTCTTCCTTAGTATTCTAGCTTGCTAACTGCTAGAATGTGATATAACAGAAATGGATGGCTTTTTAAAAGGGGAACTTAATAAGTTGTTAGTTTACAGTTCTAAGGCTGAGAAAATGTCCCAATTAAAATAAGTCTATAGAAATGTCCAATATAAGGCATCCAGGGAAAGATACCTTTGTTCAAGAAGGCTGATGACATTCAGCATTTCTGTCTCAGCTGGAAGGGCACATGGAGAACATGGCAGCATCTGCTAGCTTTCTCTCCAGGCCTCTTGCTTCATGAAGCTCTGTGGGAGGCATTTTCCTTCTTCATCTCCAAAAGTCATTGACTAGTGGATTTTGTGCTTTGTGATTCCGTGGTATTCTGAAGCTTCCTCCCAAATATTTCTTCTTTTGTAGGATTCCAGTAAACTAATCAAGACCCACGTAGAATGGGTGGAGATAAGTCTTCATCTAATCAAGTTTAAAACCCACGATTGATCGAGTCACATCTGCATGGAGATAACTCAATCAAGTTTCCAACCTATGGTGCTGAATAAGTATTAGAAGAAACCGTTGCTCCTACAAGATTGATTAGGATGAAAACATGGCTCTTCTAGGGTAAATAAACCCTTTCAAACTGGCACACTTTTTAGTATTCATTTTCTATTGAGAATTAGCTTGCACAAGCTTTATCGTAGCAGTCTTCAAACCGGGCTGTGAGTACTTCCACGACTTTGCAAAGAAATTCAAGAGGATTCTTTTCTAGACCCTCAATTTCTCTCTGTTTTCTTTCTAACATGGATCTGTTGGAGACTGTCCTGCCCATTCAAGCAGATTCCTCTGGCCACCTTCCTTTTCATACTAGCTTTTCTACACACCACTAATGCAAACCTTGCCTCACTATGGTCCACTTCTTCAGAGTTTAAAAGAGTTCTAGGGTGCTAAACAAAAGGAGGTCTGAGAGTTGGTTAAGTGTTGTCGTGTTCTGAATTCTGATGTTTGTAGAGTGCAGTAATGAGAGTGACCTTGCCTCTTCCATTGCCTTGTATGTTTAGAAGAATGCATTCTTGAGGAAGAGTGCCTTAAGAACAATTCACGTATTTAAAAGTAAGCACTTCTTTTTAGCTATCTCTAATAGTCATCCTCAAGCTGTGTCATCGACTTGTAGAAAACACCTCTGAAGAGCCAAAGGAGCAAAAACTTAGATGGCCAGTTCTTTAATATGTAAATGCAAAGTATTCTGAGACTATCACATTTTTTAAGGTACTGGTTGAAAACTGTAAATTAACATTTTTGTGATTTAGATAGAAGTTCCTTTGCTCAAGTAGTTAAACTTATTTTCTCATATCATCTCATAAATATTTATTCCAATTTCAGTCAGCCTAATATCTTTTCATCTATAAAATATTTTATATTTTCTACTTCCTTTTAACAAAAAATACAATTGTATGTTAATTGCTGGAATAAGTAATTTTTAGCAGTAAATATAATTTCTTTCATAAAATCCATAGAGACATTTTGGTCATGGATTTATTTGTAATATTTTATGCATAATTATTGTTTAATTATACCCAAAAGCTCAACAGTAGAATTTAGTACATGCATTCCATTTACCAAAGGGTTACTCTGCCTGATATCATACTGCTTACTTAATAAGTAATTCTTAATTTCAGTTTCATATTTTAGTCTTGCAAGTTAAGAAATAAACATGGTTTTTAAAATTGAGATTTTTTGTAAATAAGACCTAATTTTATTTTCATGAGATGAATATGAATGGATTCATGACACTTGAATGCAAGGAAAGTAGAATGTCCAATTTCAATCACATAGTTGGGATTTGGGGTTATTCTCCCTCTTATTTATGAGCGACTCTTAACAGAGTTCCTGATGATCCCTGGCATGTGGCAGGAACGATAATGCCAATTATGGAACCACTCCTCCTCACTCCCATTTTTAAGAAACCTGACTTTCTTTAACTTCAGTTATCTCTACCTCCAAAACAAAAGCCCACTGCCTCCTGTCACTCTAGTGCAAGCGAACTTAATTTATCTCTCCTTTGGACCTGAATCAGAAAAAAAACATTAATTTAATTCTAGGACAAGGGATCCCAGAACTCAAAAAAGATATTACTTTTTCATTTGTTTTATTGATTGGATTTATAGAAGCATAAAGCAAAGATATTAATTTCTCAATAACTCACTCTGCTAAAACTCTTCTCTTCAAATGGTAGGACATCTAAGATAATATCTAATATTTCATTGTTAAATAGCAATAACAATCGCTACTTTTTAAGGACACTAGTTAGTTGACATACGATCAGTCCTCTGTTACCTTAGCACTGCACCAAGATGTTGAGCTTCTGGGGAGCAGGGATCGTAATTCACATTGCCTTTCCATATCCACAGTTCCTGGTAGAGGGGTGTTTTCAGAACAATGACTTGTAGAATAATTGAAAAGTAAATTCTTTGTTATAAACCCAATGCTAAAAAATAGTACCTGGTATAGTTTATGCTTTGCTCCATAAATGGTAGATGAACTCAGCTTGATTCAAATCTTCCTACCTATGTAGACCTTTGAAAAGAGTTTACTGTTGGCATCATTTAAGGTACTACTCTGTCTGTGTAGGTTGAGTTATGTACCTCCCTGAACACATGTTCTTGGTCTTAGTCTGTGTTCTTGTAGGTATGAGTCCATTGTAAATGGGACCTCTTGAAGATGTTTTATCTAGAGTATGCCCCAACTCTATGAGGGTGGGCTTTGATCTGATTACTGGGGTCCTCTGTAGACAGAAAAAATTCAAACATAGAGAGAGAGAGCTACAGGAAAAAGCTGGAAGTGGAAGTCTCTGGAACCTGAGAGAGAAAGGAGAGGACATCATCCTGCGATGAGAAGCCAAGGATATGACTGACCTTGGGAGGATGCAAGCCTTCTAGCCTCTGAAATTGTAAACTAATAAATTCCCAGTGATAAGCCAATCCAATGTTTGATACTTGTCATAGAAGCTAGGAAGCTAAGGGCCCATGGTCACTTTCTAGTTTGAAAGCTGTCTGAATGTGACATATCAGAATGGAATAGCTTTTACAAAGGGGAATTTATTAGGTTACAAGTTTATAGTTCTAAAGCCATGAAAATATCCCAATTAAAGCAAGTCCAAATTAAAGCACCAACAGGAGGTTACCTTCACTCAAGAAAGGCCAATGAAGTTTAGGGTTTCTTTCTCAACTGGAAAGGCACATGGCGAACATGGCAACTTCTGCTAGTTTTCTCTCCAGGCTTCTTGTTTCACGAAGCTCCCCCTGGGAGCATATTCATTCTTCATCTCCAAATGTCTCTGGCTACAAGGGCTTTTGTGGTTCTTGTGTCTCTGAAGCTTTCTCCAAAATATTTCCTTTTTTAAAGGATTCCAGTAAACTAATCAAGACCCACTTGGAATGGATGGAGTTACATCTCCTCTAATTAAAGGTTAATACCCACAATTGGGTATGTCGCATCTCCATGGAGATAATTTAATCAAGTTTCCTGCCTGTAGTACTGAATAGGTATTAAAAGAAATGGGTGCCTCCACAAGATGAATCAGGATTAAAACATGGCTTTTTTAGGGTATAAATCCTTTCAAACCAGTATAGTCACTTTCCCAGGAGCTGGGAACAATAATAATAAGCTAATAAGGTGGGAGCATATAAAATGAGGGAAACAGTTTCATGTGGTGCATAGTGTTCTAGTTTGCAAGCTGCCAGAATGTGATATACTTGAAAAAGAACAGCTTTTAGAAAGAGGAATTTAATAAGTTGCAAGTTTACAGTTTTAAGGCTGTGAAAATGTTCAAATTAAGACAAGGATATGAAAATGTCCAAACTAAGGTGCCAATGAGAGATTACCTTCACTCAAGAAAGGCCGAAGAAGTTCAGGGTTTCTCTCAGCTGGAAGTGCACATGGCTAAGTCTTCTCCTTTTCTTTCTCTGCTGCTTGTTTCATGAAGCTTCCCCTGTGGTGTTTTCCTAATTCATCTCCAAAGATCTCTGGCTGCATGAGCTCTAAAGCTTTTTCCAAAATGATTCCCTCTTAAACAGCTTCAGTAAGCAACCCCACCTTGAATGGGTGGAGACATCTCCATGGAAGCCATGTAATCAAAAGTTACCACCCCAAATTGGGTGGGTCACATCTTCATGGAAACATCAAAAAAGCTCCCACCTAGCAATATTGGATGAGGATTAAGGAACTTGGCTTTTATGGGGTACACAACAGATTAAAACAGGCATAAATAGCATACTTAGATGTCTTACTCTAAATTTAGATAGGGGGTGATGGTGGTGGAGGAGTTGGGAGGAAATCTCTGGTATTACACTGACTCTATAAAAAATTTTCTCATATTATCCAATTTAAATACCTTTTGGTTTTGATACAAAGGAAATGGATTTTACTTACATGCCTAAAATTTTATTCTGTATATTTTGAGTTTGGCTATAGTGATTCCCATGATATTTTCTATTGCTGCATATTAACTATAGCAATATGCTATATTTCAAAGTTTTACATATCTTGGGGTAGATGTCTAGTGTAAAGTTTGTCCTGTCTGTTCTTTGTGCATCCTGAAAATACCTGTAATTGTGTGTCAAGGGCACCAAAGCATCGTCAATACCTATCCAAAAAGTGTCAACTCATTTTCTGTTATGCTATCACTTACAGATAAATTCATTCTAACACAGAACTCTGTTTAAAGATAAGTGGATTCTTAGCTTTGAAGCTTTTTGCTTTTTCTGACGTATGCTTTGAACTTTAATAAATAGAAATTTAAAAATGAAGTTTTTGAAAGAAATTTTTATAAGTCAGAAACTTCTTTCTGCTATTTTTGTTCACTGCCTGGGAACAAGTTGAGGCAATGACATAGAACTGAACAAGTTGAGGGTTAGAATGAGGGAAACTGGAGAAGGAAGTAATTTATGTTCTCCTACATGAAGGAATTTTATATGAAGAAAAGTTTTGCAATTCTGTGTGAGTCAAGGGTAAAGCTGTGTGTGCTATATGTTTATGGTCAGGCTTTCAAAATCTACTGATCTGGTAACAAATGCATTAACTTCACTGTTTACCAATGATAACTCTATCCCCCTTACAAGTCCTCTGGCCTCTTTTGATCTCTCCTAGTCTATAAATTCGTACCAGTGGCAGCCTCTGAAGCCAAATTCACCTTTTCCAATCATTCCCTAAGCAAAAACAAAGATAGACTTTTCTCTGGCAATTCCAACTGGTGCTTATCTCAAGGAATTCAACCTCAATCCTTATTAGGATTTTTGTCTTCTTCTGGTTGAGTGGCATTTCTCACCTTTGTTCAGAGCACACTCTTACCTCTCAGTCTCTGTCTCACTGCTGCTGACCATTAACAGTTGAATGATCTGGAGATGACGTCTGTTGCATTTTGCTTGGGATATGAGGAGAGGTGAGGGAAATTGTGGGGAAATATTTTAATTCGTCTTTAGGTGCTTAAAGTTCATGCTACTTCTAATGAAGTAAAACAATTATTTTCTTCTGTTTATTTTCCCTTTAGTGTCCTCTTTTTGTATTGTAGTCTTTTATCTCTAGTTTGTTTCCTTGCCTGTCTTATTATAGTTATTTATTCCTCCCATATCTATTTTCTTTTATTCCCCCCTTTTTTTCTCCCCTCCTGAACCGGCCACGATGGTAACAGATTTAATGTGTATCTTTAAAAAAAATTGTGAGTCATGAAAAATGTGCATTGTTATTTGTGAGTATCAATTTTTAATTTCTGCATTTGTTACTGGGATGTTAAAGTATATTGTATTTTACTTTTACCCAGAAGTGTGTTTTTAATACCTATGCATATTGCTCTGTGGACACTTACCCCATCACTTCCAGCTGCCCTTGGAACTCCTCGGTGTGTGTCTATCAATTTTATCTTTTCACTCACTGGTGGTGGACATCTACATTGCTACACACTTTCTCCCACCACAAACAAAACTGTAGTGAACATCTTTGTACTTATTTTTTCCAGACAAATGTGAGAATTTTGGAAGAAAATACACCCAGGAGTGGAATTGCTACGTTAAGGAGTATGCTTATGTTTAATTTCACTAAATAGTGCCACTTTGCTCATTGGAAGAGCAACTTTTTCTGTCTTCTCCCCAGCAATGTATGAGAGTTCCTGCACACACACACTCACACACACACATACACAATCACGCATACACATCCTTAATACAATTTACCTAAACTAGCTTTTAATTTTTGCCTTTTTCTGTAGGTATAACATCAAACTCATGGATGTTTTAATCTGCGTTTCTTTTTCTAGAAGGCATATGGGTTTCCTGCTATATAAATTTCCTTTTTATATACTTTGCCCAATTTTTATTAGGATTTCTGTCTTTTGGTTGATTTGAATTGTTAATTTTGTCAAACTGTGTATTAGCAGAAGAAAGAAAGATAAGATTTATTTCTCTTCCTTACAGTTTCCCACTCATGACCCTTATAACTTTACCATTCATCAACCACATGAAAACAACCTTTAAGAATCTGTTAAAAATTCTAAAGGTATTAGAGCAAACTGGAGCTATTAGGAAATTAAAATTCTTCATTATTTTTGTGTGTGTGTGTGACCATCCACTTGTAGGCAACATGGCGATATAAATGTGAATGGAGCTGTTAAGAAGATTAAGAAGATTAAGGGGAAATAAAATTGGCATATAATCCCACCTCTCTCATAGTGGCTCCACTATAATGGAAATGTAAGTGCCTCTCTTACTGAGCATCCTCCTGAAAATTAGATAGGTTTTGCTTGTGCCTAGCCTTTCTCTATTCCTTCTAGGATCTACCCTGTAGACAAAGGAACAATTAAGAAAATAGAACACAATGTGGAAATAACACTGGATCAATTAATTAAAGTTGTGTGATCGTGGAAAAATCATTCAAATTCTCAGAGTCTCAGTTCAGTTTCCCAAAGAATAAATGAAGGGATTAAGCTGTATGATGGTTACAGTCTCTTAGTCAAAAACAAAAGCAAAATGTGTAATAGAAACAAACAAAAAAACTCCATGAAACTCTTCAAACTATTTTCTAAGTCTAAAAGTAGATTACCAACAGAAGCCCTGCACATGGATTTTTCAAGGTAAGGTTGGAAAGAATCACAAGGAAATATTCAAGGAAAGGGAAAATTCTTTGTAGAAATTAGAAAAATAATGGCTATTGAATATATTTTAGCATGGTACATATATAACTTTTATCTGGAAACCTAGAAATTACATTACATTACATTACATATACTCTGTAATGAATGAACTTTTGAGCACATATGTTGTTTTAGAAGTTCTTCAGAATTATTAAGCTCATTATGTATGACCAGAAATGCTTAACTCCCTAGAGATATTTTTAAACCTCTAACATAAAGTGGTAGCAACTCCTCAGTTTATATTAGACTTTCCCAAAATGTGTTCTGTAGCATGTTAATAAATTTTACTTGAAAGAGGATACAATGGCTAAGCATATTCAACAAATTCCCTGCCATGAACCAGGCATTGTTTAGAGTCCAAAGATATTCTGTTATGCAAGATAAGTGAAGTAACCTTCTAGAGTTTGTATTACCCTACCGAAAAATTTTAAAACTTCAAATTGTGATGGAGTGTTTTGAAAGAAAAAGTAAATGATATAGTAAGGAGTAACTGGGTATTATGGATTGAATGATGTTCCCCCCAAATATGTTGAATTCTTACTCTCCAGTACCTTAGAACATGGCTTTATTTGGAAATAAGGTCATTTTGTGGAAATAAGGCAAGTGAAAATAAGGCCATACTGGAGTACAGTGGACTTTTAATTCAGTATGTCTGGTATCTGTAAAGTAGAGGAAATTTGGACACAGACTAGGAGACAGACAGAGGGGAAAATGTCATGAGACCTCAGAGACAGACAGATGGAAGAATACCCTCAATTGCCAGAAGTCAAGAGAAGGGCAGGGAACAGATTTTTCTCTACAAACTTTGAAGGAAGCATCATCCCACCAATAACTTGACTTGAGACTTTTGGCTTCCAGAACCATAAGACAATAACTTTTGGTTATTTTAAGCCTGCCAGTTTGTGGTATGTCATTATGGCAGGTACAGGAAACTACAACAACTGGGGAAAGTTTTCTTTTGAGAGTGATTTCAGAAAGATGACATTCTAGCTGAGACATGAAAGATAAGGAGAAACCAATGATGGTAAAGGTAGTGGACAAAATAGAGGTCATCAAGGAGGAGAGTGGTGGTTGACTAGACTGGAGAGTGAGGTCATAGGGCCTTGTAGGCCGTGATATGAAGATTGGCCTTCAGAGGTAGGAAGACCATCGGAATGCTTTATGAATGAGCAGGGGATTGATTGAAGTTTTTAAAAGCTCATTCTAGGTGCTCTGTAGGAATAATTGTGAGACAAATAGTGGAAGCAGAGAGACTAATTAGGAGGACATTGCAGTATTCCAATAAAAAATGAGGGTGCTATGGACTAGTGATAGCAGGAGTGATGGAAGGAAGTCGAAAGATATACTTTTGGAGATCAAACTCATGGGACTTGCTTACTGGTTAGATATGGCTGATGAGGGGGAAATGGAGCAATCAAGGATGTTTCCCAGATAAAACTCTAAAAACTTTTTAATGCCAGAATTTCTCACAGCCTTTAATATGCTAATGTGAATTGAGACTGTTTAAAAGGGGATATACAGCATTTGTAAAATTTGTTTGTGCTTGGAACTCCACTTTTATTATTATTTTTAACCATAAAGCATTCTTTGTACTCTGCAATTTTAGATTGCACTTACCCCCAATTAAAATATTTGGTGAAAATGACATCTATTTAAATGAAACAGCATGCCTTAGTTTCCTGGATGCTAAAATGAATATCATACAATGGATTGGCTTATACAATGGGAATTTATTGACTGATGGTTTTGAGGCTAGGAGAAGTCCAAAAATGAGGTACCAGTGAGCAAGGAAACACTTTCCCCCTGGAGACTGTGGCATTCTGGGGCTGATTGCTGGCAATCTTTGAGGGTCCTTGAATTTTCTTTCACCTGATGACATCCTCTCCTTCCTTTTCAGAGTTCCATTGACTTCCAGCTTCTTGCTTCTCCTGTGGCTTCAGTTTCCATGTCCAATTCCCTTTTCTTATAAGGACTTCAGCCATATTGGATTAACATCCACCCTCATTCAGGTTCACACCTTGAATACTAACATTTTCAAAGATCCTATTTAAAAATGGGGTCACACCCACAGGACCAGGGGTGGGGACCTGAACCTACCTTTTCTGAGGGGCATGATTCAATCCTAGCAATAGAATTTATTTCTTTCCTTTAATTTATTCATCTATTTCACCATTGCTCTTCATATTCAACAAATATGTACTAAATGCTCATTATATTCTAGCTCTGCAGTAAGATCAGCAAGGTAAATAAGCTATGATCTTTTCCCTTTAAGGCAGTTGTAGTATCATGGTAAAAATAAATGTATGAAGAAACTAGTTTTTGAAAACTAGCTAAGATGAATTGGTAGATGGAAAGATAAAAGGGAGACAGAGTTATTAATAGGTCAGAGGGAGAGAGAGAGATATTTTCAGCAATATATAGAGGCTCTTGGAACTGCAATCCCTTTGGAAGAAGAAGGCTGAGACATATATGTGGAAGGATTGGTGTGGACAGGCCAGATTGTTCCATAAGGTCCTGAGGGCTTTGACATGAGGACATCATGGGTGGAACAAATGAAATATGACCATGGTTGTTGGCAAGTGGGTTAGAAGTATATCCTTGATTGGGCTAAGTCAGTTAATGCATGTTAATTCACATTTTCCATAGTCAGATTTCCTGTGAACAGATGTGAGCTGGGAGTCACTGGTAATTCTAACCAAATGTACCAAGTGGTACAATATAGCTTTAAAGAACAGACAACAGTCACTGGCAGATTTTCTTCTCTTATTTCCTGAAGTCTTATGGTTAGAGATTATAGCACACCATAAAGATTTCATGAAATTCTGAAGAGAACAGTTTGATCATGATCACCAGTGCTAGACATGGCTAATTTCATTCCAGAGAGATACCACAGACCCTTCTTGAATTTAAGGCATTAGTTTCACTATATTAATAGCTTAGAAAAAGATCCCTCATTCCCCTTTAGTGTGTGTGCGTGCATGTGTGTGTGTGTGTGTGTGTGTCTGTGTGTGTATGAATTCATAAGAATTTGGGCTGTTGGATAGAAGACTGCTTATCCTAGAATGAGTTATGAAAAGAAGTACTGAAGTGAATGTGGGAAATGTTCATTATTAAACAATGGAATATAGTTCAGTTGTTCTTGTTAAAAAAATATATTAATAGAATTTCCCCCTTTCTTGAAAAATAAGTCCATCTTGTGATCCTTCACCATCACTGTGCTTGCAGTCAGCCTACTGGGTTGTCCAATTGAGTGATTTGCACAGGTTTGATAAAAGAGCATTGTTACATAACAATAAATTAACTCAGGCTTTCTTGTACTACAATTGCCTCTGGACAGAGGGTTGTATTTACATACTATTAGTGGTCACAGATCACATTCCTAGGGAGTGAAAAAATAAATCTGTCCAATTAGCAAAGCCTATTCACACCATAAATTCTTCTTTATTTGTACGTTTTAAGCACGAACATAGTTTTTGCAAAGCAAGGACATTTTATACATTCTAAAATAAGAATAAAAAGTCACTAAGGAAATAAGAATAGTATGATAAGCATCGTATTTATCTGACACAATAATATGGGAAAGCTTTGCCTTTTTAATCTAGGAGAGACTGCCCTTTTTAGGGAGTTAAAATGGACTAAAATATACAGGAAAGTTAGATCCTTCTAAGCGCATCTTTTACATAGTGTTACAAATATTATATTTATTTGAATTAATGACATTTTTAAATGAACCAAAGAATGAAATATATTTTGTGAATCTCAGATGACCATCTTACTAAAATAAAGGCCTGAAAGATCAGAAACTACAGTCAGATAAAAAAATATGTGTATCTCTGTCTTCTACCTGCCCCATTCATATCCACTTTCCAGCCTTCATCACCTTACTGTTGTCCTTGAGTGGCAACATGGTGAGTGTGGACTATATGATGGGATCCCTTGCCCTCTAGTTTCTGATTGGGTTAGTCAATCAAGAGTTCTGACAGAAGAATGGAGGAGGGGAGCCTTTATGCCCTTGGCTCTTTCCCTGAGAGATCTCCTCAGGCAGACAGTGTCTCTCCATTGAAAGTTACAGCCGTCCTTAAGGTGGCCCTTTATAATGATTCTTCTTTCCAGGTTCTGGTGACATTCTCTCTCTTGTCCTAGACCCTAAAGATGTGAACTACTCTCGTATTACTTCACTGTCTCATGTTTCCACAATTTTGTAGATAATCTCTTAATGATGCCTTTTTTAAGGTAACCAATTTTCATTTGTCATCTGTTTCCTGTTGGGACCCTGATTGATTAAATTTGGAAGACAAATATTGTCCCTGGAGCTTCCTTAAGGAATCTATGTCCAGTTGGCATATAATAAGACATCAAGAATAAATTGTCAGGGAAATGTAGAGTGTGGGAATTATATTCTTATGTGTCAGGCACTATGAAAGATCTTTAAAATACAAAGCTGTTCTTCCAACTTAAAAGAATCTCTGTATTAGAATTCCTGGAAAGTGAGGAGTTGGTTAGATTAAAGAATGGTGCTCTTAGAAATCTTCCCTTATTTTTGGGAAATACTGCAGGTGCAGCTCTGGCCAACCAGTGAGCTTGGAGGGAAATGTCTCTTTTCTTGGACATTTATTCATTCACCATGCTAGGTGCTGCAGATTTACAGTTGTGCTTTCACAACTTACTGTTTCATTTTAGTTTTGCAACAATCCTCCCCATTTGCAGATAGAACAGTTGTGCATCAGAGAAATCATATATCGTAACCTTGCCTAAAATCACAATGCTAGTAATTGGTAGTCTTGAACTTAAGACCTGAGCTTAGGTATTTTGATGCAAAGTTCCATTGATTTAAAATACATTGCATTTGAATGAAAGAAATCTTTCCTTTACTCTAATAAGAGAAATGAATATTTAAAATAGAATGGATCTGTAGAAAGAGAGATTGGAGAGAAAATGTGTTAACCTTTAGGAAATGTAGAGAGACTTCTGGTGAAGGGATTAGAATAGACTTCATGGAAAAGGTAGTAGAAGTCCAATTTAGTCCATGTAGATACATGGTAAAGATAGGGGCAATCAGATCATGGAAGACCTTGGAATGCTAAGCTAGGGAATTTGAAATTTATCCCCTAAACGATAGGTGTCTTTTGAAAGTGTTTGATCAAGATTATGAATAATCAGCATTGTGAGTATTTGGCTGAAATTTATGAGATTCTGACTTCATTTCATAAAATAGGCTGGAGGTTTTAAAGAAATTAAAAAAAAAGATGGCAGGGAGACAAGTTAGGACATGTAATAAGTGAGAATAAAGATTAGAAATAAGGTACTGGCAAAGGGAATGAATAAGGAAAATACTTGGAGAGAAATAAAAGGAGAACAGATTTTTGGAAATGGGAAAAATAGCTAATGATTCCTAAAAGTGTCACTATGAGTAAATGGCAGGATTGTATTCCCAGCAGCATAAAAGAAAGTATCAGAATAATTTGCTTTGGGCTATGGGGGTGAGCTGGGGTCGGGGGAGCAGGGCAGAAAAAATTAGGAGCTTAGTTCCAGAAATATTGATTTGATGATGTATATATTGGATGGTAGGTAGGTGACAATGTGCAAGTGAAGTTTAGAAGTCAAGTTGGATTGGAGTCATGATATGGTCGTTGAGTAGAGTCTTATTTCCACTTATAGAGTCTGGGTGAGTTGGATGGGGTGGGAGGGAGTGTGTTCCTTGGGAGAGCAGTGCCATACAGGGCATTCTCCGAGGTCAAGTAAAACTGAGAGGTGTGTTTATGCAAAGCTATACTAGCAGAGGATAGCCAAGGTTGTATCTTAGGATAGGCAGAATAGCAAAAGTGAAGAGTCAAGAATAGAGAAAAGTAACTGGAATGAAGAATCCAGAGGACAAAAGAATTTAAGAGGAGAAAGAAATAACTTAGAAAGGAACAGACACTTCTTTGGAGACTATTTGGAAGATGAAAAAAATAGATACATTTTTAGATGCAGAGGAAGGAAGCTGAAAGAACTCTTTTTTTAAAACATGTGTCTTCTTAATGAAGAGGCAATCATTTATAAAGTGAAAGAATGAGATAGAAGTAGTGCTTAAGTAGAATGGAAAAATTTAGAAGAACATCATGAAGAAGGCAATGGGAGTCAATGGAGAAGAATAAATGAATTGCTCACCACAAGTGAGGGACCAGTGACTAAAGTAGAGTTGAGATAGATTCCACGGGAATTTAGGAGGAGGACCATGGATAGACATTCTTTAAAAATAGTATATCTTAAAAGGCTCTTTGAATTCTATAAGTAAAAGGGCCAGAATCTAAGAGGTGTGTCAGGGATGAGAAGATTGATGAGAGGGTGGTATAAATCGATAATGGGTTAAAAATTGACAATGACAGTGACCTGAAATACTTTTCATATTGATTCACTAATATTCCATTAACTGTGGGGAGGGATATTCATAAATTTGGAAACTCTAACGAGGCCAACAGGAGTTCTATTTGTCTGATTATTTCCAACTCAGGTGATATATAGAAGGGGATAATGAAGTCTTGTACACTGACGAAGATTCAGAAAAAGATGGAAAATGAAAACTGTTTTAACCTCAAGGCAAGCGTGGAGTTAGGGCATGCCAAAACAGCAGGAGCTCACTCTGATATAGAGGAGAGTTGAAGGATATGTAGCCCCTGATGGACCTCTGGTTGATTAGAATTGTCATTCAAATAGCTCTCTAGACTGGCCCCCGAAGGAAATGCTAGAAAATCTTTGGAAGAGAGTCATGTAAAATTGAAAGAAATATATAACTCTTGAAGAAGTTGATTTTCTTAGACTTGGAGAAATCAATATTTGGCAGAGGAAAAAAGCAAAGGTTTTCATTAGAGCGAGAGATTGTCAATGGCTGCTTCAAAGTGCAATCAACCATCCTGAAAAGAGGGGTCATCACATGGCACTGTGAATCCGCATTGACCACATAATTCCTAAGGGGCAGCAGGTAAGATGTTTTACAAAAACTTAATTAAATCGACAGTGCCTTATATCTTTCTTATCCTTGATCATTCTTTCCTTCTTTTGTTTATTAAGTCACTACCACATGACAAGGACTGTACAAGGTCCTGGGAATAGACAAGTCCCCATTCTGATGGAGCATACTTTCCAGTTTAGAGTGGGTATAGGGGGACCACACAAGACTAGTCAAAAAAGTTTGTCTTTCTGATATGCTACAATGACTTCTCGGGATCTGAAGCATTTTAAGCGAATGTATGTGTATGTCTAAGACATGTCTATATGTGTGTATGTATATGTAGCCACAGTGTGGGGCTAAGTATAGGCATGTGTGTATATATATATACGTATGATGATAAGGGTACAGGAATGGGATAATAACTGGATTTTCAGGCTATGCCAGTCTCCATGTAAAGAAAATAACTACCAAATAGTAATGTAGTAAGGGTAGTTTTGCTCTAGTATGGCATAAATATAATAAAATACTTTTTTTGATATTGTTTTGAGGATTTCATTTGTTTGTTGCCTATCAAAGAAAACATTTTGTATTTGATATTGCCAGGATTCCTGTGGTGAGACAGACACTCTCTTATGCTACTGATAGGAGTATAAATTGTTAAAATCTTTTTGGAAAGCAATTTGGCAATATATATTATAAGCATTAATATATTCATATCTTTTCAATATGCAATTTTAAGGAATCTGTCTTAAGGGAAAAAATCCAAAATGTGGGTAAAGTTTTATGCACAAAGATTCTCATTAGAGCATAATTAATAACAGAAATAAAATGCTAAAAATTTAAATTATGCATGAATAGAGAAACAGTTGTCTTGTTATGGTGCATCTATAATATGAGTATCATGTAAATAATTAAAATAAAGCATTTAAGGAGTTTTTAACAACATGGGAAAATGTTTATGATATGTGATGTTATGTAAAAAAAGCCAGAGAAACAATTTTTATGTGCTCTATGTTCTTAATATTTAAAACAATTCCTTAAAATTAGATGGAAGGAAATAGATCAAGAATGGTTTATACTTTAAACATTTTCCACAATTTGTATATGTGATTTTTATCTTAAAAAATATTGATAAATACTATTTTAAAAAGCCCATATTTCAGTGGGAACTAAATGTTTCTATAATTGTTACATAAATCATTGATTCCTCCTCTAGAATGATCTGGAAAATCAACACTTAAACATCAAATCATCATATCAATTAAAGTTCTTGCTAAAGACTTCACCAGATGGCTTTATTCTAGTGAAATTGGAGCAATTTTCTTTAGAATTTTTTTCTTACTTTTTTTTTTTTTAACATGACAGGTGAATGCCTATTTTTAGTCTGTACATAGTGAATCCAGTGAAGTAGAAGGGATGGCCATCACTGAGCTATGGTTTTTCTGGAGAAAAATTTTTAATTAAGTAAATAGAGGGCAAAGAAGTATTTAAGATTATGTCAATATTTCTCAAGATACAGATTTCCAGACCTACTAAATCAAAATCTAAGGGTAGGTCTCCCAAATTTATATTTTTAATCAACACTCAGATAACCCTCCTGAAATACTCTAGGAGTTATCAGGTTAGAGAAGATAGGCTTAAGGTCTAGAAATTCGTGCACAGAATCTCGTCTGCTCCAATATTTATTAAATAGAATTAGACCTTTTCTCAATTGTATGGTTCCAACAAGCACAATCTATTACTTCCCAGATAAATCAGAATGAGGGATGAGATAATCAACTGCTCTATTGCAGTCTTATCAGATTTAAATTTCAAATTCATTGAAAAAGGCAGACACAAGTGGTCATTATCATTTCTGGGAATAGTGGTAGGGTGACAGTCCAGGTGGTTTGCCATAGCTTAGGACAAAAACAGCCCACCAGTTCCACTTCCTCTGGTATATTCGTTATGTTGAACTTTTAATGGAAGTGGAATGTATCTCACTAGTCTTTATGCTCTTAACCACTAAGCTACCACAGATGAGATACATCTGTGACTTATTATGTGCTTGGATGAATTAAATACCTTGAAATCCTAGGTGGTCTTTATATAAAATGGGGGGCATACTAGTTCTGTCCTACTAATGAGAAATTGTAAGCAAAGCACTTAGCACAAGACCTAGCAGGAAGTAAGCACTTACAACGAAGTGCTTATAGTGACAATGTCTCAATAGCTAGGCTAGATAAGCTTGGAAGTCAGAATTTTCCAACTGACTTCTGGAAGACTCTGTTAGTTAATAAGCAAGGCCAGGGGTTTAGAGCAGTTCCAGATATTTTGGTGGAGGGTGGGGGAGGGGGTAAGAGTGACAGGGAAGCTAAGTTAATAAGTCCTTCAGCTTATTTTGGATATATGCTGGTTTCATGGAACATCCAAACCTAATATCACTTGTTAAAATCCACACTCTCAGGGTTGGTCTAGGACTCAATTGAGTTACATAAAATATAATTTGCAGAGTGACCTTCATTTGCATAACTTCTTCACTTCCAGAGAAAGTTAAAATTCATTCCTACATACACACATACACCCACAGGCACACACACACAGCCTTAACTCTGGTCATCCCCATAACATTTCTGAGGTGTAACAGTCTACAGAGCGACTTTAGGACTTATAAAATGTCTCAGCCTTTATCATGGTCACTATGATGGAACATATTTACTCCTAACTTTCTTGCCTTATGGGTAAATATTCTCCAATAAAAATTTTTGTCCCAATTTTCCCTATTTAAATGTGCATTTGTTATGCCGTAGGCATCTCTAGGGGATGCTCAACTTTAGGAAAACAAATAGCCTTTCTAAGAAGCACACCCAGGTCAGGTCAAGACAATTACCAGGAGCAATCCTTTATATTATCCAGTTGCACAACACACTTCTTGAATAGATGACATATCCTAATTTAGGATACATCACCAGATTCAAGTCAGAGAGAATCCTCTGCCAGTCGATAAGAGTGCGGGTCACTGGAAGATCCCTGCGTAGGATTTTTCTCAGGGCTTCATTGGATAGCTCCTGTAGTTCTTCTAAGACTGCAGCTTGGAATTTATTCTCTTGTTCTTCCACAAGCCTGGCAAAATTTAGAGCCAGTTGAGCTTGGTTAACCACTTCCAAGCTTTCTTTCAGGTCCTTGGAGATTTCAACATGAAGGTTGACACACTTGAAGAAGTGCGCTTGCACAAAAATTCTTCCTGTTACTTGGGTCAGAAAAGGATTCACTTGAAAAATCCATTTAGATTTCCAAAGGCCATTCCAGCAATTTCCTGATTCATAGTTGTGATCTTCGATGCAGGCTATTAAGAACTCCTTATTTTTCACAGTTTTTCTCAGCACATTGCAATTTCCCCTTGGAAAGTGATCACTCACATACAGTTTTAAGGCACACAGAACAACAGTTCTGAGGTACTCTGCCTCTGTCCTAATGATGCCGTGACTTTGAATGTCTTTTAGCTGGTTTTGAAGTAGGTCAAATTTGAAAGAAAGTTTGCTTTGACAGTCAAAAAATCTGTAGTTGCCCATTACATTGTGGTGAGACAGGAGTACTGGATTTCCATCGATGCAGAGTGGTACAGAATATTTTTGGCAGTGTTGATGACCTGCACACTCACCTTGATGGTGCATAAGTTTTTCATCACGGATCAGCAGGCAGAGATCATCAAAGGCATTTACAAATTCCCCTGGAGGAGCTTGTATTAACAGTCTGCGAATTACTCTTTCTTTGTCCTTCCTATTCAGAATGGTAAGTGACATGCTTGCTTGCAGCAGAAGCAAAACTTCTGAAATAGAAAGTGTTCAAAGGAAAGAGAAAACATTCCAAGAGACACCTATCCCATCAAGGTGTTAAACATTCAAGCTGAAGATTATTATGCCTAGCCATGAAAACAGGTTGTCTGGCAAGCTCTGAGTCTTCTGATGAAGTCATAAAGAAGCTTTCTCTATGATGCTTGGATTTTTTAATGATATCACAATGGGTGTTCAGACTGGAAGAAAAAGAATGATAGTCACCTGACAGTGTGTTATGCAGGCAACATGCTTTGAAGATTTTAAGCGCTTACCCTCCTGAACAGACTCCTTCAAAAATGGTGTGTCTGTGTGTGTATTATATGGTGTCAGGGGTTGAGAGAAGCAGTCTAGAGTTTCTAGAGAGAGTTTGGCAGTGTTTTGCACCTTCAGGGACCATAATGGAGTTGATTTGTACTCAGGCTCTTAGAATAGTTGTCCTAAGCCTACCAGAAGCACATTATGATGAAAAGTTTGAGGGCTTTAAACCAAAAAAGTAGAAATAATATGAGATACGATGGCTGTTCATGGAAAAATGGCAGACAGCAGGGAATGCTACACCCATAAACATTTTGGGTTTGAAGATAGTCAGAAAATGAGCAAAGAGCTAGAAAGAGTGAAGGGTAACAATGTAGGGGCTGTATCCTTCGCACTGCTTCTGTGGGATTTAAGTGTGAGCTACTGCCAAAGAACGCAGGCAACAACCCACTGGGTATTCTCTGCTTTCTCCCTAGAAAACTGGTGGCAGTGGCAACAACTGATAAGTATCACGAAATTCCATTCCTGCAAGGGGGCAGATCTAATTAGATTGCAACCTGTGACAACATCCAATGGGGAAAGACTTCTAAGCAAGGAGACACAGCACAACAGGTCATGAAAGCATGGAGAACAAATATCCACTCAGAAGTCCCTTCTGTTCCTCTTTCCTCTTCTTTCTTGATTTTATCTAACTCAACTAGATTCTGTTCTCATTCTTTTTGAAGAGTCCTGAATTTAAGTCCCTCTCATTTAAGTATAACCTATTTCCTTTCACATCCATCTTGAGCTTTCCTGAGTTCTCCTAGCTTCCTGTATCTTTTTCTTGTATGAACGTAAGCTTTGCCATATTAGGTCAGAGCCATTAAAGTTAGGGTTTTTCGTGATTTCTAACAATCCAATATTGGGTGGATTTTTGAACAGTTTTTAACCTCTCATGATTTTATAGATTGTCGTATTATTTCATCTCACCTTAGATTTTCAGATTAGAGTATCCAGATTTTTGTAGTTTATCTGTGTGTGGTAAGTAACCTTGATTACTTTAGCTTTCTCTCTCATTCCAAGTATGCACTCATCATGTGATTGTTAACCATTTCTGATGGTGCTAAAAATGTTGCCTTTTTGAGGATGCATTTAGTTAAAATGGCACATTTGACCAATGTGGTGATAATTATGCCAGTAATCATTACTATTTATTGAAGTAAGCACTTATTGAACATTTACTATTTTTTGAAAGTGCAGCAGAAACTGTGCTCATTGACATATAATGGTCTCATTTAATCCCCCACCCTGGTTCCTAAGATTAGGTATTAATATACCTACTTTCAAGATGAGGTAACTGAGGCTGAGAGCCTAAATGACCAAGGGAAAATTCTAAGTCCAGCTCTGTGTTTCTGGCAATAGATTTTAATAATGTTTTAATATATTTACTAAGTAATAACTTTATTTCTCAAATTTTTATTTTTTCCTTTAATTTTAATTTGTGCTAGGGCTTTCCATACATTTACTACACAATGATAACCATTAAGGTTTGTTTAAAATATTACTTATAGTATTATCTTGTCATCTACTTTACTTTATGCATGAGATAGACTATCTTTTAAAAATAAAACTAAATACATTAAACTGAAGAGAGATCAGATGTTTCTTTAGGCATTTCAAGAACTTTATCACTTTCTGTAAGAATTTCCTTAACTTCTTTTTGTGCTTCATACGTGGTTTTTATCAAGGATACAGGAAGATTTTAGAGGTGGAAAAATTAATCTAGATAAAACTGTGAAATTACTTGAAAAATTAGATATCCGGTGCCATGTTGTTCATGTGAAATATATCTTTAAGGTGAGATGATATCTGCCTTTCCATTCCATTTTAAGAAAGACTTAGTCCAACATAAGTACATGTCAGTATCTATGTGGACACTGTATGGTTTCTGTAGAAAATTAGTCTTTTATGAATTAAATAATTTAATTGTGCTAAATGTATTTGCATCAAGATGGAGAAATTTTAAGTAGGAGGTAAAAATAGTTGTTGATAAAATTTGTTAAAAACGACCAATGTATCAGGTTAGAGCACTCTGCTCATATCAGATTGAGGATTCATGGCATAATTCCATCAAAATCTCATAGATGATCAAATGGTAAATGAATTGGATGTTAGTGATTTACAGAAGGAATGGATAATCTTGAGGAAAGTGATGTTTCAGTCATCCCAAAGGAGAAAGTTGTGCCAAAAAATCTCTTGGCTAAATAAGAATTAGTAAAGGGGAATCTGACTCAATTCAACGGCTCGAGGTCAAGGTCATGAATAAAATGAGAAAAAGCCAAGTATTTTATCTGAGGTTTGGATTAAGAAGATTACAGATTTCTTGGGGGGGGGGGAATCAAGCAAAAAATGCTAGATTAATCAATTCAGATGGCCAGGAAAAGAGAAATCCTAAATATACTTTTGTTTTTTTGAGTGGCAAGTACCCGGATTGCACAATCAATGTTAAGTAGTTTTCACTGTTACACACTTGGAAAGGGCCTGAGATTTATCCTACTTACAGGCCAGCAAATTAATCTGCCACAGTTTCAGGGGTGCTGGCAGAAGGTGATTCCAGGGTCAGAGGCAAAGGACAGTTCAGCACTCATAAAAATGGCAGTTGCCAGAGATCAACATTTTGGTGCCAGTTCCCCAAATCCAGTTTCCCAAAGGGTGATGTGACCTGGGCCAGGTGACACCTGCACACTCAATGGGCTAAGGAACCCAGTTTTATATATTGGGCAGTAAGGCTGCCTGACCTTTGCCCTGCAGGCAAGCGTTATGTGTAACAGTGAATGGTAAACTGCTAGTTGCTCTGGAGGGAAACTGATCTCTTCCTAGGTTGACATCCTTGAAAAGATAGTCCTGAAGAAAGGCAGTCCATGCTTCTGCTCAGACGCCCTGCAGAAGCAGACACCCGTGGAAGATTATCCTTCAACAACCATTTCTCTCAATAACATTTAGCCCCTAAATTTACAAACCACTAAGAGGAAGTTAAAAGAATTAAAAACAGTTCTACTTCTCAGGAGACTGCAGTAAAAGACTAGAGCTTTGGAGTTGTTTTTGGGATCTAAGCAGTGTGTGCTGTCATAAACTATTAGAATTTTAATCAATTCATGTCTAACAGCACATTTGAAGAGCACAAGGTTTTGTGGAAGACCTCTGCATGTAAGATTTCCTTTCCCTATTGGTATTCAGGGAGAAACAGCTTATATGCTTTCTGATTTAAGAAAATTCACATTCAGTGCAATAAAGGGGTAGAAATATATTAAAGTCTGTATCAAATGCAAAATGTAAATATTATTTGGTGATTATCAGGTTGCTTGAATTATCTTCAAGACAGAAATATCTATTTGAAATGCAACTGGATAGCATTCATGCCTGGTTGAATAGCATTATGTACAATGCTCAAAAGATGTAAGCATAGATATAGGCAATTAATTGGAGTTTAGGATTATTTGGGCACTGGCTGGTCTGAAGGTCTACTTTGCTTCTCAAAGCCTTTTGGAATGACTGTGAAAACAATGTTAATTATAGAAATTAAAGGGGCAGAGTTTGCATAGAACACATCAGAAGCCTCTTAAAAATGACCTTTTGAGAAGGGACCTCAAGTGCTTTAGAAGCATAATTTACATATAAACAAGGTTGATGATTGTGAAAAACCATTGCTATCTATTAAAATAATTCCCCTAGGCCCTCTGATAATACTTTGTTGCCTGAGGCTAAATTGCTATTTATGCATTAAAATGTTGATTAAATAGAATGCTTAGGGAGGCTATACTGGCTAACTGAATTTTCTGTTTAGATGCACAGTAAGCTTCTTAAACATCCAACTCTTGTTTCAACTTCTGTTTTTAATCTTTCCACACTTCATAAGTACACCTTTCTGTCAGAGTAAATAAAGTGAAGCATACTGAATCTTAATTTGGTGCCATAAATCTTCCAGTGTCTCAGAATTGGATTACCCACAAGATGAATGGGTGTAAGGATTCTTGGCTCTGTTAGATCCAAGCTGTCTAGTATTTGACAAGTCAAAATCTCTCTGAGCATATTTCATAATCTGCAAAATGGGGATACTGATGAAGTTATCTCACGGGGTTGTTCTGAATGTTAGGTAAGACAATGTGTGTGAAAGTGCCTAGTATCATGCAAGGCAAAAAGTAGGCACTCAAATATTAGTTGAAATTGGCTCAGTCATGGTTGTCAAAAAATAATAGGAAATTGCACTAAATTTATTGATTTCTTATGAAGTTGGCTCTCCAACAAATCTTTGGCATGAGTTTATTTTCTTACAAGGGGACTTTTTCCATATAAAATTTGAGTAAAAAAAGCGCTTTATGACTTTGGCAATATACACTAAATTTCTTTCTGTAAAATTAATTATTGATTTATGGCTTGAGCAGCAATTCTCTAGATTGTTTTATGTCTTTACTAAACAGTCTTTTTTGCTTTTATCATTGTCTTTCATTTTTAGCATTTAAATGTTTTATCAGAAATACCACGATGTGTCATTTCTATACATATAATTCATCTTAAATTATACTTTTGATTGTTGGTTGAGTAGGAAATAGAATTCTTCATCATTTCAAGAATTTATTTTATGGGGCTTGCATTAAGTCATCAAATTCTCTAAGCAGTTAACAAACATTGTTAAATCAGTAGTATGTGCAAGGTACTCTGTTGGGAACTGTGGGTTTTAAGGGTGATCTCTTATAATGAGGGAAAAGAAACATACAAGTTACTATATTATAATAGATTTTAATTATATAATTATAATAAATTATATTAAATTATGATAAATCTCATGAGTAAAGCTAGCATGGGTCTTGGGAGACAGATACTCTAACTTGGCCTTTTAAAGGAGCTGTCGTAGTGGAGGTGACATTCTTGCTGAACCTTGAGGAATGGGAAGTTATGTATACAGTGAAACACAAGGAGTGCCCAGGGAGTGAAAGGTAATCAAACATGATTGGAATTTTGCATGCTGAAGGGGAGTGGTGAGAAACGCTGCAAATGCCAAGTTATGACCAGATGATGGAGATTTTGAGAGGTAGACTATGGAATTTGGATTTCCTTTTTTTTCCTAATTAATTAATTAATTTTGCATGGGCAGGCACCGAGAATAGAACCCGGGTCTCTGGCATGGCAGGTGAGGACTCTGCCGGTGAGCTACCATGGCCCGCCCTGGATTTACTTTTGTAGACAATGGGTAGCCACTGAAGATTTTAGAAAAGGGAAATATCAATGTGTTTTGGATAAGGGATCTGGCAATAGTATGGGATGGATTAGAAGTAAGAAGGAAGGATGTTTTGGAATTTAGAAATACAAACAGTAACCTGGGATCAATTCAACCACTTATATTCTCCTATAATCATATAATCATTCTGTTTAGTTCCACCTTAATGTTTTGATTCCATCCCTCAGTTGGGCCTCCAAAATCTAAATCATTTTTAGTTTCATCTAAAAAATAAATAACACTCTATCCTCTTCTAAATGCTGCATTCTTTCTTTCTTTTGACAAATAAACTGATAGAATCCTTCACATTTCTTTCTGTAGTTCTTCCATGATCCATGGGGGTCTATCTTGAAAGCCTCTTTATGTCTTCAATACTTAGTTCACTGGTTAGTCTCTCATGCATTTTATTTATCCCTCTTTTCTTAAACTTTTCTCTGTTCTAACTTCCAAAACATCACTCTCCTAGTTCTCTTTTAAAATTTCTGACCATTCCTTTTCTATTCATCCACCATATCCTAGATATTAAGTTTTGCACACATTATCTTAACAAACATTCAAGAAAGTTATTATTATAAGTTATGTATATGAGTCCTTATTTGTAAAGATATTTGAGAATAAGACTGTTGACGTAATTTGTTCACATTACATATCACAGTGGGAACTCATTTCTGGGCCTGTCTCCAAAGTCCTTGTGTTTTCTTTTATAACATGTTGTCCCCTTCCTGCTCCTCCTCAATTGCTTGTTGGTCATCTCTGCTTAGATGCCCCAGAAATACTTCATATGAAAAATATTTAAAATGAAACTTATCTTTTTCTCTCAAACTGTCTGTCCTACTTTCTTTCTTTCTTTTTCTGGCTGATGGCAACATCAGTCTCTGTTATCCAAGCCAAAAACCTGGGCGATCCTTAGACTCCTCTTACCTTACTTCCACATCAAATTGTCTTTCAAACTGTCTTTTCAGTTTTTCTTCCTTGCTATATTAAGTCAGTTGCTCTTTAACAGCTTGCCACTCAAAGTGTGGTCCTCAAACTAGCATCTTTGCTGTCCCTTGGGAGCTCGCTAAAAATGCAGCATCTAGACATAGTGAAGCTGTCTGCTTTTAACAAGTCTCTAACTGACCCATAAGTACATTAAAGTTTGAAAAGCCTACATACTGGTTTCTTTGCCTTTAATCCCAGGCTTTACTTTCTGTACAGTTGTCAAAGTGATTGTTCTAAAGCAAAAATCTAGCTATATGATTTCTCTCTTTAAAGCTTACCGGTGACTCCTTGTTGTTACAGAATAAAATCTAAACTCCTTGAGGTGCAAATATCTTTTCACCTATGAAGACTCATCTCTGGAATCACTTTTTCTATAAAGACTCTTATTTGACTTTCCCAGAAGAGTTCCCCAATTTGCTTTATAGTGTCTATCCTCTATAAAGTTTCTGTGCTTCTCTAAACTATAAGCTCCCAGAGGACAGTGATATTGTGTTATCTATGCATCCTTCTTACCCGATATAGTATCTGACTACTCATATATTTAGTTAGGAAAAAAAGGAAGAAGGCACGGAGAAGACAAAGCTGACAAAAAGTTTAAATTAATGTGTCAGAGTTTGGGGAAAAAGAAATGGAAAATCACATTACTTTCTCAAAAATATTTTGAATGCTTCGTTTTATCATAATTTCAAAGACAATTTGAAGTGCTGTATCATATGTTGAAAGCAAATTCTATGGTTTGATGGATCAGTTTTCTTATAATAGCATTTCATATTCTTATTAGCAGACTGAGCCATGGAAAATGGTGACATCATGAAAAACTTTAATTCTTTGTTTCTGAAAGTGAGCTTTTAGACCAGGAGAATGATTTTAATATGTTATTTTATCCTCATTCATTCATCAGTTCATTTAAACACATAATCATTAAACTCTCACTCTAGGTAGGTCCAAGTCATAGACACTGGAAATGAGGAGGTAAATAGAATATTGCCTTCATGAGGTTCATGACTTACAGATAAATTATTAGATATATATTTTTAAAATTATAAATAAACAATGAATGAGTTGTTTGGGAAAATTCTTTGTGTAATGCTTTGCAAAGAATAATCACGTACTTTTTTTTAAAACAGGAGAAATATGATTTTATCATTCTTATTTTAAAAATGATTAACCTTTTTAAAAGCTATAGTATATACTGCAGTGGGACCTGAGATTTCACATATTTTCCATAATACATATTTAAAAGAACTTCTCCTATTCTCTCTACATATAGGGACATATTTAATTCCTTTATCCAAATATTTCTTAAATGGCTCTCTTTCACCAGAATCATAAAATTTGGGGGGGCGACAGACCATTTCAGAATACCTTCATTCAGGCACTCTTTTTTTACGTGTTGAGGATAGCAAGAAACAAATGACACACTCCCTGTCCCAGGCAATTCTAAAAGGGAGATAGAAAAAGGCTCTCATTATGGTGTAAGAAATCCTGTGATAGAAGAAGAGTCCTGTAAGAACGCAGACAAAGGGTAGCTTAATGTAGCCTTAGAAGGAGATAAGGGAAGTCATCTAGAGAAAGTGACACTTTTTCTAAGATTAGAAAAAATTAGCAAATTAAGCAGTAGAAGAAAGTTATTTCTGCCGATAAAAATATCCTGCACAATAGCAGAAGATAAGTTGCTGTTTATACTGTAACTAAGTCAGAACACCTGGAGTATGGAATGCAAGGAGGGAAAGGGTAAAAGCTACTACTACTGAAACGGGAACAAGTTCTAAGTTTTTTGACCTGAACAACGAAAGTGCTATACAGAAAAATAAATCAAAACAAAACCATATATATATATACACACACATGCAAATATTTGGTTTTTGGTTATCACCTGCTATGTTCTAGGTACCCACATCTTAAAGTGTTTAGGATACAGCTAGGATTTCGTCTTGAAGGCAAAAGAAAACGCTGAGAAATTTGAAAGAGTTGAAAAGATCAGATTTACCCTTTACAGAATTTATTTCTGCATCTACCCTGTTAATATCTGTAAAGGTGTATTTTCTTTCTTCCGACTGCTCCTCTTTGTGATTTTGGAGTTAGTTCGAATCCTGATCTACCACTGTCATAGGAATGGGGGCATTTTTTTTTGGCATGGGCAGGCACTGGAATTGAACCTGGGTCTCCGACATGGCAGGCAAGAACTCTACCACTGTGCCGCCAACACCTGCCTAAAATTTTACTTAAGCTTTTGAGCCTCGGTTTCCTCTAATGTACTGGGGAGATAATAAGATCCATACTTTGTAAGCTTAAGCTCTTATTATGTAGCTCAGTCTTTTCAACTTGATTCTTGCTCATTGCTTTTCTTCTTTTTCTTTTTTGTGTTCCCCATTCATAACTTTATGTTCACCAGTTGTCACCTTTCTTCATCATTGTTCACTCCTTGTAACTTTCTTTTTCCTTCTTTCTTCTAAAATAAGATCTTCCTGTCTTCAGTGATAAAATTGTTATCTATTTTGAGTGGTTTTTATTTTTTAGTAATTTGATTATTTTTTAGCCCTTAAGTCTTCTTTGGTTTTGATCAATTATAGAAATTATTTAGATTTGGGGAACTTTGTTTGATCTTTACTTTTCCAATTCTTTCTAGTATCTGATAACAACTTTGCTCTTTTAGAAAAAAGTTAGCAGAGGACATTTTAGATGATCAAACTTATATCTTGTTTGAAATTAATAAAGCTTCCAATGCTCAGTAGATAATGTATATTTTATACTGCTATTCAAGAAGACCATAATTTCTGATTTATACAATTTTATGTAACAAAACTTTTCAGGAATTACAGGTACACTTTGATTATTATTATCTTGCTTAAGATCATATGACAAATTAGGAGCTGGTAAGGCTCAAAGAAAATAATTTTAATTTTAAAACATCCATTTCTGTGGACCTCAAAATCCAGAATTTAAAAACAAGTTATGTGATATAAGTATACTAAGATAATTGTTAAAAGGTATGACTTTCTGTAAACTCCTTAAGTAAGGTTACATATTTTTAAGGTGCTGTTATATTCTTTAATCAGCTGTGGAGATCTAAATTCTGATTTGACAACCATATATCCCTGCTTTTGCTCCAGGATTATCTCCATTTCATTCCCTTGGGGCTTCTTTCCAGTTCTTAACTTTATTCAACTCATTCTATATGGGTAGATTACTTTCCTCTTTGAATTGACCTGGTGTGTTCCATACTTGGTTTCTATCTCAGACTGCTTCTTGGACCCGTTATTTCAAACGCTCTGGTGACCACCACTGGAGTTTTCTTGACTAAATGAAGAAATTATTTTTAGCATTTTTGTTTCTAAGGCTACTATAATGATGTATACATTATAGGCAAAATTGTCAGAAGATGAGTCAATGGGTTAGGTGATATGAGGGAAGAAATATAAGACATAAAAATACACTTATATCTACAGCTACCATTTATTATAATATATCCCCAATCTTCACAGCAAGCTCATGACATAGGTAATACTATCTATCCCCATTTTACAGATGAAGAATAAGAAGCTCAGAGAGATTAAATTATATATTCAAAGTCCCACATACTTTGGAGCTTAGATTATAATATTAGATCTGTCTACAAATTGTCAGCTTTCATTACAGCACAATGCTCCTCCAACACATATTCTCTGTATTCAGGTTGTTTACAATATAAGAGAAGAGGTCATTTATACAAAAATAGCTTTTTTCTTTTCAATTTAAATCTCTCTCTAAGTGGCATTTTCTGCATCCTAGTTTTTTAAATCTTTTTTGGTGATGCTATAATTCCACCAGTTACTCTAACACCCCCCTAGTCTAGGCATTCTTGCCTTCTCTCCCTCATGCCTCTAATTATTTAATGAGTTTTGAAACCTTCTGACTTCTCCCTTCATAATTTTACTAAATCTGTTCTTTACTTTTTACTTGGACTAGACCTTCATCACCTCACACCTGTATTGCATCTGTGTTGCTCCCTTATGTTCTCTCTCTTCTAAATGGGAATGCTCAACGAATCATACTAAGCTTCTGCTTTTGCTAATCATTTTCCTCCTTAGAACCATATAGTGGCTCTGTTATTTTTAATAACTGGTTTAGCCTACTGTGTGCTCTCATATCATAAAGCTCAAACATGAAATTTTACTGCAGCCAGATGAATCCAATCATTCTTATTGGAACCCATCTTTTTTAATTAAAAAAAATTTTTTTGTCCCTGCCCCAAATCCTTCAATAACTCAGATCACACTTTCTCCAGGTAATCCATAAACATTCAGCTTCTGCCTTTTACAGTGATCTTTAATGTCCCTGATTCACTTTGACTTTTGTGGCTTAGGCTTTACATTGGTGGCATGGGATTATGCCATTGTCCTGGGATTGCACCCTACCTGGCATGGTTTTAAGAAGGTAGTGAAGTAGAGTGGATACAAAAATGAAACATGCAATGGAAACACAACCTAGAATTCTTATTTTCTCCTACACCCCTTCCATTTCCACTATGGCCACTGGTTGTAATGGATGTTGATCTATTAACCCTTTTCCTGACTTTGAGACCCCTTCACATGGTTTTATGTATTTTATCTCAAGTAAAAATTCAATATGTTTCAGCTGCTTTCAAGTATAATTTTCTTTATATATTACTTGAATACTCTAACTTAGTAATTTTATGTATTTTTCATACTTACAATGTGAGCCCACCAGTCATTTTTTTTAGTAGGATAATGACAGGCTGAAGCAAGGAAGAATCACCATAGAAGAATTTAGAGCAATTTATCGAATTATTGCCCACAGAGAAGAAGTTTTTGAGATTTTCAACGCATATTCTTCGAACCGGAAAATTCTTTCTGAGAACAATCTGATTGACTTTCTGAAGCAAGAACAGTATGCAATTGAGATGAGTACAAATTTTGCTTATGAAATCATTAAAAAATATGAGCCCATCGAAGAAGGTATGCTTGCATTTCAAAATTTTATCTGAATACTTACCTGCAAAGCAAAGTATTATTTTTTTATGAATTAAGGTTATCAAATTCAACTTTGGTGATGGATCGGATTTCTTCTGGAAAACAAAATATTGGCAGGTTAAATTTTTTTGTAGTTCACAAAATGTAATTTCACATTCTTTAAATTTTAGAAAGTCACAGGCATTGAAAATAAGAGAAGGATGCAGTCACATGTACTTTTAATAGGAGAAATGTGTCTTGATCTCATGAAAAAGAAACTGAGTTATAGGCAGTCTGCAGTCTTTATGCATTATTGAAAATATGTTTGAAAATTACACTACATGAGAACAATTCTTAGAATAAATATTACAATATCACTAAATTCACCTCACTTTTTAGACAAATCATTTAGACAGCTAAAATATTTAAAATTTTTGCTTTTCCTTCATTTTTGAACATGTAGTCATTTGGTTTATATTTGAATAACCATTTAGGCTAATGCTCTGCCATACAATTTTGAACTCTATCCCATTTTTTTACTTTAATTTTTTTCATTTCTTCTTATTTAAAATATAATAACAAAGACATAATACAATAAAATAATTATATAACTGTCCCAAAACACTGTTAAAGCACAATGTTTAACCCCACCAAAATTAACTAATGGATAGCTCAAAGTATTAATTTAACAAGTAGAGTATGAAAGTCCAAATTTTGCATTTGATAATTAGTAATGGCTGCCTGTGTTTAACATGTGATCATATGAGTTCTAACGTCAAATTTATTCCTTCATTTAACTGTATATTCGTAATTCACTCAAATATTTACTTGTGACAATCAAGTACTGTTCTAGCGGCTGAGGATATAGTGGAGAAAAAGGCAAATCATGGGTGGCTGCAGTGGCTCAGCAGGCAGAGCTCCGACCTGCCGTGTTGGAGGTCTGGAGTTCGATCCCTGATGCCTCCTGCCCATATGCAAAAAAAAAAAAAAGGCAAATCAGGTTTTCTTTTCTTTTTTTTTAAATTTTTTTATTGTATAGTATAACATATATACAAAGCAAAGAAATAAAAAAGCAATAGTTTTCAAAGCACTCTTCAACAAGTGGTTATAGGACAGATCCCAGAGTTTGTCATGGGCTACCATACCATCCTCTCATATTTTTCCTTCTAGCTGCTTCAGAATATGGGAGGCTAGAGGGCTTAAATATTTTTTTATCATCCCAATTGACTTTTTTCCCCCTTTTTTGTGAAAAATAGCGTATATACAAAAAAGTTATACATTTCAAAGCACAGCACCACAATTAGTTGAAGAACATATTTCAGACTTTGACAAGTGTTACAATTTCACAATTTTAGGCTTTTGCTTCTAGCTGCTCTAAAATTCTGGAGACTAAAAGAGATATCAATTTAATGATTCAGCATTCATATTCATTTGTTAAGTCCTATCTTCTATGTAGAATTCCACCCTCACCTTTGATCATTCCAGTTCTCTCTTAAGGGTTGCAGACCAGGTTTTCTTGATGGGTGTTAGAGAAAGATTGACGATAATTAATTGAATACGTGAAAGTATAAGTTCAAATAGTGCTAAGTGCTGCTTAGCGTTTACTTAAAAAAAAAAAAACGAGCCTGAAAGATGATAGATTGAAAGACCTGGAAATCAGGTTGAGCGTTCAAGAGAATCTTCTCTGAGGATGTGACATTTGAGCTTTGACCTAAATGGGACAAAATGGGGGAGGTGCTAGAAGTGATGACCCTGAGTTGGAGAATTCAAGCAGACGAGGAAGACATTGTGGCTAGAACTTGGGGGATAAGAGGGGATGAGCTTGGACAGGTAGGCAGGAGTCAAATTATAAAGGGTCTCATAGGCCATAATTAGAATTTTGACTTTATGACTAAGTGCCACGTAAAGACTTAGGAGGGTTTTAAGCATTGTAATCATAGAACTGAGTGTAGGGCTACTCAAAATTTGGTCTGCACACCATTAAACTTGTGCAGGTTTCCAATAGAATATGAGCTTAGCAACTGTGTCACTAAGCACTCTTGATGAGTTTAGCTGTTTTTTTTTTTTTCACAGCAAGACTTTTCTCTAAAGACATAGTGAATTGATTTATGTCTGGGTCAAGCTCTTTGTCTCATTGCAGACACGAAGCAACCAGTTCACAGATGAGCACTTTAAGTAGCATTAATCTAGTGAATATTACCGAATAAGTAGCACTGTGTAATGTCACCTGCAGGAGGTACATTAGGAATCAAAGGGATATTAGGATGGTGACAGTGCTATCTTGTAATCGTGTTTGCATTTTGGCTAAAATAGTACACTGTTCATCCATTTCATTTTTCAAGGCTTCACCTGCCCCAGATACTCTCATACCTAGCCAAGACCTTGTGTTTTATTTACATCATTATTGATCACTTTAGGGCCTTACTAAGGTCAATTTGTATTATGGGTATAATACTAAATGCTGCCAAGCTTCTCAATCTCATCCCACATTAGTGTTTCTTATGTATGCTAAGTAAGGTTTTTAAAAATCCATTACCAAATGAGATTAATCCTCATCACAATCGGGTAGTTCCTAAGGACACAAGATGACTTTGCTTTCTATTCTATTACCAAAGATATTCACTTAATTACCGAATGGCTTGAAAGGACTATAAACAACCACTGCTAAATGCACAGGGACAAAGAATAAACTTATACAAATCATTACTGTTACAATACGTGATGCATTTGTCCCATAAACGCCCATATTCCTAAATTTACGTAGCTTTGAAATAGAAGGTTTGTGTGCTGCTAAACACTTGATGTGTTTTCTTCTAGCTTTTATTTTTTAAACCAAAAGTGTAATAGCATGTTGAATGCTGACTTTTTAACTTTTATGATGTTATAAACATTTACATATGGCACTGTATTTTTTCTGAATTACATCATATTTTTGAGCTTTGTTTCCTACCCCTGTTTATTTTCCTTTTATGACTAATGCTAGTGTGAGCACTGTTGTGTCTCAACCTTTGCCTGAATCTCTATTTCCGTAGGACACATCTCAGGAAGTAAAATTCCTTGTCAAGAATCACTCTCTAAAGTGAATATTCACACAAGCTTTTCTTTTGAGCTAAATTTGAATTATCAGTATCATCAGCAACAATAATAATAGCAATTAACATTTATAAAGTTCTAGGATGCTAACCATTTTTCTTGGATAATCTCATTTAATCCTCACAACACACAGATAGATGATCTGATTATCCCCATATCTTAGGGGAGAGGTTAGCTAACATATTCACGGCCACACAAGTAAATGGATTTGAACCCAGGTGGTCTGATTTCAGAGCCAGGGTCTATTTAAATCGATATGTACTTTCGTACATATTACACTAAATAAGAAGATTCAGAGATAATTTTACTAAAGCTGAACATTTGCAAATGACTCAGCAACTCCATTCCTAGGCATTCACCCAAAAGATATGTGTACATATTTGCATTTAAAGACATGTACTGGTTGTTTATAGCAGTACTGTTTGTACTGGCCTCAAGCTGGAAATTATCTAAATGTTCATCACTAATAGAGTGCATAAATACTTGGCGGTATACTTACGCAATGGTAAACTATATGGCAGTGGAATGAACAATACAAGATCAGGAATGAATCTTAGAAATATAATGTTGAGCACAAGAAATCAGGCACAAAGAGTGTATGTGGTATGAATCCATTCGTATACAGTACAAAACCCAGAGAAAACCAATCTATACTGTTGGAACCCAGATGAGTGGATACACTTGGGGTGGGGGTGGAGGTGTGAGTGGAGAATCAGCAGGAGGCCAGCTTCTGCAGTGCTTCAATGTTCTGTTTTGATTTGGGTGCTGGTTACCCAGGTGTGTAGTTTGTACAAATTCATTGATCTGTGCTATATGTACTTTTCTCATAAGTGTTTTTAAAACTTTAAAAAAGAGATAACTATATAATACATTTTTTATTTGAATGTTGGTATGGAAGAACTGAGTATCCACTAGAAAAATCTGTTTTCCAAAGAAAAGTTAGAAATAGTATTAATGTTAATTCTAAATGAATATTTTAGAAACAATCTGCTACTGAAAAAGTTTATAAGTGGGATGCAATTTTTATACTGCTAATGGTATTTCTGTATCCTTTTTACTTATTTTTTTATAGTGAGGAAAGAACGCAAGATGTCATTTGAAGGTTTTACAAGATACATGGATTCATCTGAATGTTTACTATTTAAAAAGGAATGTACAAAAGTTTATCAAGATATGACTCATCCATTAAATGATTATTTTATTTCAAGTTCACATAATACATATTTGATATCTGATCAATTATTGGGACGAAGTGACCTTTGGGGATATGTAAGGTATTAAAATTTTTTAAAAATATATTTACACTTTAAAATATTTGGAAACTCCTGGTCATGTCCACCTCAATAAACAGGAGTAGACAGTAAGAGCTTACCCAAACATACAGGGAAGATAGATTTTGGTTTGTGCATATCTTGGGCGTCCAACCTTTGGATGAAGTGGCAATATAATCTATTCTATGTATTAGTATCATGCACAATCTTTCCAATCCTGCCTGTTGAACTCCTCTCTCTGGCTATGGCTTCTCTGAAGCTTCTTAAATAATTTGGATACTTTTTACAGGATATTGGAAAATCCTGCACGTCAACAAATATGGTTAAAATTAATTCCCAGGCATCCTGGGCCCAATGCTATGAGTAAAGCCAATGCATAAAAATATAGTAAATTATGTGTTTTGGCACTTACAAATAATGATTTATAGAGATGAATATCAAAATAATCTATGTAGATTAAAAATTGTCAATGCCTGTATCACCAGTTTTACATTCCACAATATATCATGCCAGTATTACTGAGCTTCAGTTTAGTTAGTGTTAGGATACAGTGGTGAACAAGATTAGCAAAGCTGCTACCCTCATTTGTTATGAGTCCTTGAGACTAGACGGAGAAAAAGAAAAAAATATTTTCAGGGACTGATGAACCATAAGGAGAAAATAAACTAGAATAATGCTATTGAATGTGCTTGGGGTAGAGAATGCTACTTTCATCAAAGAGTCAGGAAAAAGCTTTCTTGGAAGGAAGCCTTGGAAAGGTCTGGTAGGAAGGACATACTAAGAGGAAGGTTCATATAAGAGATAAATAGCAAGTGTGATGGGAAACAGATATATTGAGGGTGAAGGGAGATGAGTTTCAGAGATGGGTAGGTTCAGTTTGTAACAGTCTTATGGACCATGAAAGGAGACTGAATTTTACTCTAGTTGCCTTGGGAAACCACTGGATAGATTTTCCTTAGGATAGTGTCATAAATTCATTTATTCTTTGCTGTGGAGGGAAGACTGATAGGACAAGAGTGGAGGTAGGAGATGACTTGGGAAGATGCTATAGTAGTTCAGGTGATGATGGTGACTTGATTTATGAGACAGCATTCAAAATGATGATAGTTGGTTGAATTTGGGATATTTTGACAAGGTAGAGCCAAAAAGACTTTTTACTGATTTGATGAGAGATGTAAGGGAAAAAAGAGGAATCAAGATTTTTGGCTTGATAATCAAATGTACATTGAAACCATTGACCGAGTTGGTGACACCTAGGAGAGGAGAACATTGCAGGGTGTGAGCGTCTGTGGACAGTTCTGTGTCTCCCATGTTAAGCTTCAGATATCAGTTAGCTGTCAAAGGGCTAGGCCATATAGTCAATTGGGTACATGTGTCTGGGACTCAGAAGAAATACCTAGAAAAAAGAAAAATAGAACTGGAACTCATCGGCATATAAGTGATATATAGAGCCACATGTCCTGATATGATATTACCTGAGGAAAAACCATAAAAAGAAAAAATATCCTATCATCTCATGATAATAACATTATGAATAAACTTTGCTACTTCTCCATTAAAATCTAAGTTGATAATAAATCCATAACTCAGAAGTGTATCTATTTAGAATTCTAAAAAGTGAGTCTAAATTATAGTCCATCATTTAATTGTACAAATTTCCATTCATATTTATTATCTTAATTTTTTTAAAAGAGAGAAAATAAATTTAAAACAGAGCTATTTATAAGTATAGAAAATTAATTCTAAATTTGAAGTGCTCCACCCAGCTGCAAATTTATATTGAAATATAATTGCATTTATTCCCCTGTTTCTTTAACCAACCTGAGGAAGAAGAAATCTTAGAGTGCAAGTCTTTCAAAATAGAACTTGGTTTTTGGCACTCATCTTTCCACCCTTTTCCCTCACTTGTTGGTTATATGGCAGATATAAACTCTTTGTGTCACAACTTTCTCATCTTTAAAAGAAGAAAACTAATAATACTACCTGCCACATAGGATTAAGCCTTTTAATTCATGAAAATTCCCTCTAGTTTATTGCCAGGTAAAATTCAACTTCAACCAGAAAAAAAACAATGTAACAATCAGAATTTAAAGAAAAGTAATAATAAAAACAATATTCTATACATTGATAGTTTATAAGAAGAATTTGAGGAAGATTTTAATGATAAATAGATGAAATTAAATGTATAGTAAGGATTTCATACTGCAAAGTCCTACACAGTTTCTAGGATGGGGCCAGAAATTCACCCCTAAGCTTTCTTTCAGCCAAAGCCAAGAGAGAAATAGGATTAGTTATAAAATTTATGATGATCATTAAAAAAAACCCACAAAAAACAGTTGCTCAGAAGTGGAACATTTTTTACTGAATGGGAGAGAAATTTTCCCTATTCATTTCTCAGAAGGGAACTCAGTGTAAAATTGTGGGGAAAGGTCTCGACAACACCTGTAGAGAAGACACAGCTTCTTGAGCACCTCTGGGTATAGAGGTTGGCATAATGACGCTGTGCAATTTACTCTAAACATTTTTGTTGGGAAATAAGCTATGTAGTCTGAAAATGCAGTTTTGTAAAGTTTGGCTCCATCTAAGAAATTAATTAAAATTATCTATAGAAGTGGCAAGAATCAGTACTATTTAGGTTGTCTTTTATGAAAAGTTTTATTTCATAACCAAGTTTTTTATAACATTTTCTTTCTTTTTTTTTTTTTTAAATTTGCATATGGGCAGGAGGCACCAGGGATCAAACTCCAGACCTCCAGCACGGCAGGTCGGAGCTCTGCCTGCTGAGCCACGGCAGCCACCCATTTTCTTTCTTTTTTATTTCTAGTAGTGGGTTCAAGATTATTCTTCAGTAGCACTTTAGAGTACCAATATTCTATATTAATGATAAGGGCAAGGCAATATACTCTGACAATCCACTAATAGTAGGGCAAAGCAAATATCCTTTCATGGCAATTGACAAGCGTTATAAATAAACCGAATCTTATCCAATTTAGAATCTAAGTAAATAAATTAATCCACCATCTGAGAAATACATTCATTTAGGACTTGTGTCTAAATAAGGTGACCAGCTTATTACCCCTGGGAATATTTATGGGCCAGACAGGATTTCTTTAGAAGAGTGTCCCTTCTCCCACACAAGGACAAATGGACTAGCAAAGCTCTCAGGTTTTATATTACACTACACAGCTACAATACCTGAGTAAGGCAGTGTGCATGTAACAAAATAACAAATCTGAAAGAAGAATCAATTGATAAATAAATAATTTTATACTTTCATATTGTCTCGGTGAAATTTCCAACGTTCATCAACTCCCTTCTCCTGTAATGTCCTATCAGTTTCCTTCCATGTTTCATCTATATTTTTCCCATATATTCTGAATTCAGAACCTTGACTTGCTGTCTTAATTACTTTACCTTTTCTCAGCTATACTCTTGCCTAAATTGCGCTTTAGCTAACTTCCTAGAAAGTTGACTAAGTATAATCCCGAAAGAAAAACTGGAACCAAGAGCTTCATTTGCTTTTATGGTCCATTTTGAACTTCTGTGCTTCTGTTTGGATGAGCTACCAACTATGTATCAAGTGCTTGATACTGGGACTCTACCCCTTTCTCCTGGTTGCATGGCCTAGAGCAGAGTTTCTCCAACTCCTGACATGTTGAGTCAATTGATTTTTTGCTGTTGTTGTGAGCAATTATGAGGGCTCTCTGCACAGATGTTTAGCAGCATCTCTGGCCTCTACCTACCGGACACCTACCTCTCTGCAGTTGGGGCAACCAAAAATGTCTCCAGACATAGCCAAATGTTTTCTGGAAGGCAAAATTGCTCCACTAAATACCATACCTCTTGGAAAACAAGTGTTTAACTTGGTTTTCTATGGGTATATATCTCTGTGGATGGTAAGGGACTTCTCTCCCCTCCTTCTTTATATATGCAGATCAATTCTAAGATCCTGGCGTTTAAAGATCACCTCCTTTTGATTCTGTTCTATCCCTTGCAAGGTTGAATTTTAGTATGATCACCTCTGTCTGCCTTCCACTTTTCTTCTTACAACCATATAATTCTCATATTTCTTTTTCTAATATAAACATGATATTCATTGAGAATAAACTAAAAGTGAAATTTTTTATGAGACTTAAGTTTCGGTTCCTGCTGTTACAGAACTTAGAGCATATGGAAGAACTCGATATTGCAGGATTCAGAGTCCATGATACTAAACATCGTGTCATCTTGTGTATTGGAACCGTGATGGGCACACATTAGCTTCATGTTAGGCTGCGCTCACACAGAAAATAAAATAAGAAGAAAGCTGTGCTCAGTTCAACACAGCAACTGTGTGTGTGTATGAAATATATATACACACATACACATTATATATGAAATCAAACTTTCATCTTATGACCACATATGCCTTTACATGAATCACTAAAACCCTTTCTAGCCATCAACAAATTTTGGTATTCTGTGGCAAAAAATAGCCTATTTTATGATGGCATACAATGACTTGCTCTGGGTCTTTGATGAAGCTTTTGAGGTATCTTTATTTGTGTATATTCATTGTTACGAAGTCAGTAAAAAAATTTGAATGCAATCAGCTCCAAATGACACAGTTTAAGTAATGCAAGTTTACGTGTTAACAAAAATCTACACAGCACTTTTGCCGTAAGAAAAATAAATTCAATTAAAATTGGTGGGTATACCAATTTCTGGGCCTGCGTTAGAATTTATATCTTGGTCAAGAACCCGAGATTTATTTGAAAGGTGGAAAAATCGAATCCAGTCTTAGATATTAGCAGAACTAGAAAGTATATTTTCCACAATATTGATAAGGACGTGAACTTATTGCGTTCCAAGGCAGCCACTTCAAACTTTTCTCCTAGTAAAATTATGAATCAACAGATATAGATAAGTAGGTATTCAGGCTGCTTTTGTACAAATCTTTATTTTCCTTAGCTCTTATTTGGATTAGAATTAGAGATGGCCTTATATAAAAATGGTTAAGATAGCATGTTTCCTGAGCCATCAGATTCTTTATACAGCTTCCACTTCCTCCATCCAACATTTTCTCCATGGAACAAGTGTTATGATGTTTTCTGTTTTATTTTCTTCCCTCCCTTTCCCATCTCATACTCCATTCATCAAACCTGATAAGAGGAAAGAATCAGATAAAATTTTATTAAGATATTTCATTATTCTGAGAAGGCTTTGAGTGTTATCTCATTTCAGTAGCATTGCATTTAACAGTAGAGACATCATCATAAGCAAAATCGCTTGGGTGGAGAGTAGAGATGTTTCCCAAACTCCAACTTGGAGGCCTACATCTTCTTTGCTTGCTTGTAAGTCAAGTCTTGATTGGAGAGCAATAAAGAACAGAGCATTTGATTAGAAAGGAGTGGGCACAGTTTTGGATTTCACAAGTGGTCTGCCCTTCCTTCCTCCCTTCTTCCTTCTTTATGTTGTAAATTTCTCGAGATTCAAATTTTGTCTTTATCATGGACTCATTTATGCATTTATTACAAAATCATAGTCTTTGGAATATTTTGACACTGTTGTATCCATTTTTAATGATCTAGGAGTGACACTTTACTTTGTTTAAATTTTGATAGTGCCCTTGTGAAAGGATGCCGTTGTCTGGAAATTGACTGCTGGGATGGAGCCCAAAACGAGCCTGTTGTATATCATGGCTATACGCTTACCAGCAAGATTTTATTTAAAACTGTTATCCAAGTGATACACAAATATGCATTCATGGTATGTGCATGTCTTTGTTAAATTGTAGTAATTTATGTGGAATCAATGATAATTTACCTGCTTTATTAAAATCCTGTAATACCTGACTTCAGTTTGGAGCAGTGATATTTCAGTTTTTAATTATGACCTCTCAGTAGGGAATGAAATCAAAGTGATATGTAGTTAAGGGACAACTGATCAAAGTTAATCTCATGTAGTGAAGGTATATTTGTTTAATGGAAACTTTTGTTTGTATATATACATATATGTATATGTATATATATAAATACACATATCATATATGTGATGTGTGTGTGTGTGTTTACTGTGTCACAGTGTAAAATATATTTCTTTGCATGCATTATGATAAAACGTTTAATAAATACTGTGTGTAAATAATAGTAGTTTACCACTATTTATCTATTTCATTTTCAAGGCATAAAATGTTGACATTTTCTGTGACTATGATAGCAGCTATTATGCTACAGCAAAGATGCTCAGAAGTTACCTTTCTATTTTAAAATTATTATTAAATTTTTTAAAGTTATGGATTCAAAGATATACTTCTTCCTGGGGCATCTAAGTTCACCCTATAAATCCTATTCTATAAATTGAACAGGTTTTAGTATTCACTCAATGTTAAAAGGCCTTTGAATAATATTTAGTTTCATTTACAAAGTGAAGCACCTTCAGATATTATAAATTGTTTTTGTAAATTTAATATATATTTTTTGTAAGTACTTCATTTGCCTCTTATGCAAATTTGAGTTCTTAATGTACATCTAATAAACTAAACTTACAAATATAATGAACTTAATGTTCTCCTAGTGTTTCAATACATTACATAATTTGTAAACATAAACTTAAAATCACAAATTCAAATCAATAAATTTCTCTTTTTCATGTTATAAATGTAGTATAAAATATTAAATATTCACAAAGTATAAATATTAAGTGTGAAATAGTCTATCACTTATGTATTGATTCTTTTAAGTATTTAATTTCTGATGATTTCTAAATTTATATCTCTGCCCCAAGTTCTCAAACTCAATACCAATCAATACAGTTACCTATTGGATATTTCCACTTAGATATTTATTAAGCATAGTCAACCTAAATGCTTAAAGTTAGGCTCCAAATGTTCCTCTTTCTCCCAAACCTGCTCTTCCTGCAATCTTTGGCATCTCTGTTAATGGCAAGGTCCATTTGTTCAGGCTAAAATTATTGTTGTCAGTTTTAAATTTTTCCCTGCCACTTTCATAATTCCACAGTTGGTCCCTCAGAAAGTTCTGTTGGCTCTACCTTCACAATTGATCTTGAATTTAACCACTCTTCTCATTCCACTGCTGGAGTCCTGGTCTACCACCACCACTTCTCACTCTGATGATCTCAAATGGACTCTTACCTGATGTTCCCATTTCTCCCCTTATTCTCCTGCAAGCTTCATCTAACATATCAAAAGAATAACATTTTGGTAAGTCAGCTCATGTCATTCTCTTTCTTAAAGCCTTCAATGTCTTGCCATCCCACTAAAAAAAAAAAAAAAGCTAAAATCCATCCTGTGATTTACAAGGCCCTAGATAATCAGGCTTCCTGTTACCCCTCTGGCATCTCTTACTTCTCTCTCCTTTGTACACTTGGCTATTCTGGCCTCCTTACTCTTTGACACATCTCAAGATCTTTCTACTTGCTATTCCTTTTATCTGAAATATACTTATTCCAAACATTTACATAGTTAACGCAGATTAGGTAACTCAGGAAATAAAAGGAGATAGAGACAGTCTAAAAATACAGACTTTGCAGGGATAGAAATGACTACAGCTTCTAAGTCTCAAAGCATAAGACATAAGATAAAATAGGCTTCACACAACAAAGACTCCATGAAGCCCCTCAAATGAACATGGGAACTCAAGTTTCACTGCAGAGATCAGATTGAACTCATGATAGTTCTTATTAATTTGGGAAAGAGAGGCATGGAGATGAGGAACAATGAAATAACATAGATTTGAGAACTATGTCTAGGAAAGAACTTTGAGTATAGTTATTGACACATACAACTTACTGGAAACAAATATATAAGAAATATGCCAAGTTTATGAAGGAATTACAATATCAAACAAACCATAAGCCTGACTCTTTGATGGGACTTAAAACAATCCTTGGTTAAGAAGTGGGCTTCAAAATTGCTTGACCTTAAGGAAGGCAATCTCCTCAATGCTTTAGATATGTCCAAGGAGGATAATGGATAAGAGGACCTTCCAGAGGGTGGAGTCAAGGACTGCAGAAGACAAAAAAATGAGCCCTTCCTAAAGAGTGAAATCAGGGTCTAATCAAGAAATCCACCTGCTAGGTATGCCATCACTTTGCCCACTCTCAAAACCACTTATTATATTTGGGAAAACATAATACATACTAAGAACATCTGCTGATATTAGAGTGAGTCCTACGTATATGTATGTGACAAGTTGGGAAGGTCATTATAGTAGGCTCAATAAAGATCCTCCAAAACATCAGGTTCTAATCCCAGGAACACACAAATGTTAGCTAATTTGGGAAAAGATGTGAATATGTCAAGGATTTTGAGATTGGGAGATTATTTTGGATTACTTGGGTGGGTTCAAGATACCATCATATGTATTCTTATAAGAGGGAGGGAATGGGGTGATTTGATACAGAGATGAGAAGGTCTTGTGAAATGGAGACAGAGTTGGAGTAATGCAGCCACAGACCAAGGACTGTTGGCAGTCACCAGAAACTGGAGAGGCAAGGAAAAAATTCTTCTCTAGTTTCTGGCAGGAGCCCAGCCCTGCTGATGGCTTGATTTCAGCCCAGTGAAATGGATTTTGGACTTCTGGAGTCCAGAACTATGAGAAAATAAATTTGTGTTACTTTTAGCCATCAAGTTTATGGTAATTTGTTACATTAGCCATGGGAAATTAATATAGTCATGCATTTAAAAAAGACATAATATTTTTCTAGTTTAGAGGGCAATGATAATATAGCAGGCAATTTCCTGGTTAGTTTACAAATTGAAAAATTTGAGTCCTGATAATTACATATGAAAACAAATCAAAGAAAAAAATTTTGAAGAAGAGCCCAAAAGAAGTTTTTGTTCTGTTTTGTGATAAATTTAGAAGTTGCAGTAGTGACAAAAGGCAGAAAATACCTTTGTAAAGAGTCACCTTCACTTTAAGAGCCCTCCTTTATTATAAAAAACTGGAAATCCTTATCACTGTATCTAATTATAAAGCAATAAATTTTAATTGTAGAACTTACAAGTGGAAGTTATAAAGTGTAAAATTAAAATTTACCCTGGCCAACTAGTGTGATTTCTTCCTTCATAACTAAAGATATCTAAATAAACATACATATGTACTTTAAGACAACAAAAATATAGAATCTTACTCTTTGGCCACTTGCTTTTCTTGATCAGACTATATCATAAATAACTTTCTTTAGCAGTGTATATAACTCTACCACTTTTTAGATGGATCTACATCATCCTTTACATGGTATAGCATAAATTATTTAAACTGGATGCTTCAATTGTTACCTATAACTCTAGTGCAAATAGTAACAATTTTCCTTTACTACAGATTAAATGGTCCTATTTTGTCAAATTTGAAAAGCCCTTGCAGTTTAAAGACTACTTGACAATTTTGCAAAGCTACTGACCATTAGAATTAAGTTTTAAAATTAAGTGCTTATATTAATATCATTAAACTTATTTAGAATTCTGATCAATAACTTTAGTAATGGTTAATTTTTTAGACATCTGACTACCCAGTGGTGCTCTCTTTAGAAAATCACTGCTCCCCCTCCCAACAAGAAGTGATGGCAGACCATTTGCAGACTATTTTGGGAGATGCTCTGCTTTCTGATATGCTTGATGATTTTCCAGACACATTACCTTCACCAGAGGTAACATTTTGTCTGAGAAGTTCAGGTTTAGAAAAAACAAAAAGCATGTCACTATTATACTGGCCCATGAAACTGAGTTAGAGATCAAAGAAAATGCTTAGTTTTGATGGTTTTTAAAGGCGTATCTTTGAAATGTGTTGCTTAGGAAATGTTCCTGTGGGCATTTAGGTGAATATATCTTAGAAAAGAGACTATATGGAGATATGTATAGAAAGCTGCATTTTTATTGTGTATCATGCCTCATGAGTGCCAAAGTTTAAAGTCAATTAGTATTAGGCCATAAGAATGTAACATGTTTTCTGGGCAAAAGTCTAAGAAAGAGGCAAAAGATCTAGCCATAAATAGACTAGAGGCCATACACAATCTATCATCTGCTGGGTGACAGGTTCTCTTTTTTTTGTTGCTTTTTTTCAGTTTCTGTCTCTACTGACTCCTATCTTGATTTGAACATATTCAAACATTTGGTTTTAAAAAATACCTTTGCCCCTGCGCTCAGGATTTCATTTCCTCTCTCCAATTACCTCTTTATTCTTCCCTCCCACAGCCTACATTTGCAATTCCTCATTTGCTCACTTATCTAGTCAGTCTTCCTCTTCCACATGCCCCACTCCCATTGTGTCTGTCTAAAACATTTCTACCTTTAAATCCTAATGCGTCTATTTCAGTCTTCATCTGACTTGCTCCTTCAGCAACAATCAATACTGTGGACACTACCTTCCTTTCCTTGAAATATTTTCTTCTGTTAACACCAATTCTTTAGACTGCCCTCATTCTATGACTTCTTAGTTTCCATCGCTGACCCATTTTCCTTATCCCAAATTTTATCAGGTGATAAATGAACATTTGAGCTTCTGCATGATAGTGTTGGCTAACAACCAATAGTTCCATTTTGACAGATCATCATTTTGATATGTTAGACATATTTCATAGCATTCCAATATTCACTTATATTTTCCTCATTATTTCATTTAAGTAAGTGGAAAATGTAAAAATGAAAGTGTTATGACTCTAGTAACAAGAAGTGTAGGGCTCATGAAATAACTGAGCCAAACAAAAGGAAATCATTGGATAAATTAAAAAACTGAATCTATCACCTATGGGAATGCTCACAGACAAATGTAACTGTGACAGAAAAAGTATTAAAAACTTGTGTATAATGCTGGAAACATACCATCAAAGATAAAATCTAATCGCTGTGGTCTAATTCAGTATGTTATAGTACTTTTTAGCTTTCTGGGAATAAACACCTTCTCCTATTATACACACATCTACTTTTTTTCAGCATTCATATATTTGGCTTTCATTAAAGTTTTCATTGAAGTAAAAGTGCAAAGTTATTGCCTGGAGGCCTGTTAAAGAAGCATAGCTGCAGGCCCACAGTTTAAGTTTCTGATACCCTAATTTTGAAGTAGGTACCTGGAATCTGTCCCTTCTACAATCACCCCAGGTGGTCCTTCTGATGCTTGTAGCTTGAAAAATTCCCTACTGGAAAGTTATATGAGGGACATGGTAAAAGAAAGAAGGCCTGAGATGATGCAGTAATTTGGATGGATATCTGAAGATGTCAAAAGGGAAGGGATCCATGCTCCTTGAAGAAAAGGACTTTGCTTCATTATCCACATTTCAAACAAATTAATAATTACATTTGTTGAAATAATGAATTTTTTTGAAAGAGCAGGGGTTTCTAAGTGAAAGAAGGGATCCAGAAAGCTTTGGATATAAACTGATGATCAATTTTGCCATCTTCCTCATTTCAATTGAGAGAATATCAAATTAATGATGCTTGGGTGTAATATAGTTGAAATTGGAGGGGCTTTACAAATGTTTAATTTAAATTTAATCTATACTAGATGACAGATACTATGAGAGACACTTTTATACACCTGATCTCATTTAATACCTTTTAATGTTGGATAAGGAATGATGACCTGAAGCATTTACTACCAGAAATTGTAAAATTCCAGCTTCAACAACATGGCAAGCATTTTGAACATATATATATATATATGCATAACTTTTCATGCATTTTAAATTTTTGGAAAAGTGGCTATTTGAGGAATGTTAAAAAAAAAAGAAATGGAGCTACAGTAAGTCTCAATCAAAGTAGGCTTATTTTTTAGTGAATTTTGATCAAGGCCATAAAAGCACTGGTTTCTATTAGGGTAAGAATAAGGGGATGGAAAAAAGATGTCCTTATCCTAATGGGGATTTCCCATATCTAACTACTGAGGGCTAATTGAAAATAGGATGTAGCACTTTACAGTGACTATTACAATGAAAACTTATCCATAAGTGTGTGATTGTATCTCTCTATCAAATTGTTTCTGTAGGCATTAAAATTCAAAATATTAGTTAAAAACAAAAAAATAGGAACCTTAAAGGAAACCCGTGAGAGAAGAGGCTCTGATAAGCATGGTCAGGTGGAGGAATGTGAAGATGACCACGAGACAGAACCAGAAGAGGAGGAGGATGAAGCCAAAGACTCTGACGCACTCAAAGATTCTTTTGCATCTGATGTTTTTTTGATAAAAGAAACTCAAGAAAAGGATGGAGAGATGAAAAAGGCAGGTGGATTATCAATTTTCAGGAAAAAGGTGAGATGATGTTTTGTGAAAATCTTGTAAGTGATTGAAGAGTTTTTTTAACAGTTGTTAAAAAAACCAGTTGTACTGGTTCAGAATTACAACATTTTGGAGAGAAAACTCTTTTGCTTCTTTATAAAAGCTCTAGTCTGCAATTTTAAGTTTACTTTGAAAAATTGACAAGTGGAAAAGAAAATTAAAAACTTATCTCTTTTCCTCTGTTGTTTTAAACTTTTTTCTCTGAGGTCAAGAAACATTTCATATGTACTCTATGTGGTAGGCATTCTGCAGTGTACAAAAGACACAGAGGTGAACTACATAACATCTGTGGAAGAGATGTAGGAGAAAATCAATTTCTATAACCTACAGTGTTTTGGGCATATCATCCTGCATAATTAAAGAAGATGCTTTTGGGTACATTTGACACAAAACCAATCCAGCTGGTTTAAGTAAAATGAGAGTTAACAGGCTCACGTAAATGAAAACTTCAGGGAAAGGGATTCTAATTTCAGGCATGACTTGGTGTAGTGTCTCAAATAAGACCTACAGAATTTTATTTCTGTCTCCAGTTTTGGCCACAGTTTCTCTGTGTTGGTGGCAAGATTGTCGTAGAAGCTTTAGCATGTATCCTATCAGGTTCAAATCCAGTGAAATGCTTATCTTCCAACAAACTCAGCGATTTTTTATTGTGCATTGACTATGATCAGTTATGTGCACATCATGGAATCTGTTACTGTTACTAGGGGGATGCAAAAACTGATTAGCTGCACCTGAACTCATGATCTATACCCAAGCACATGGATGGAGCATGAGCAAGGAGTGGTTTCCCTATAACAAAACTTGGGAAGTGTTCACCAAGGTGTAGAGAAATTAGATGCTGGACTGTAAAAGAGGAAATGTCTACTATTTAATGGAAATAATTTCAAGATATTAGATAAAAATGTAACCATACTTACTCATGATTAAAATTCTTAAATTTGTAAAAGTCATGAGGATAAACTGAGATCTTCAGAAAAAGGAAATAATAGTAATTGCCATCCTCAATACATATTACATTAATTGGGGTTTTAGATTTAACCTATTTTATATTAACATTAAATACTATAATCATAAAAAATAGACACATTGACTTGATCTAAATAGTTTGTGAGAAGATAATATTATGAACAGTCTAGAATAATAGATTTGATAGGATATTTTCTTTATTGGAAAAGGAATTTTTCAAACAAATCTATGCAAAAATGCAAAATTACTGTATTATATTTTTAGACCTCAAAGGTAAAAATAGCTCTGGCCCTATCTGATCTTGTCATTTATACGAAATCTGAGAAGTTCAGAACCTTTCAACATGCAAGGATGTATCAGCAATTTAATGAAAATAATTCTATTGGGGAGACACGAGCTCGAAAACTTTCAAAGCTGAGAGGTAAATTCTTATGATTCAAAAAATAAAGTTTTAAACAAATTATATTCACTGTTAAGGTGTCGAGATTGCTCAATGATACTGTGTAGACAGAACATTCCAACTTATTTAACATTAAGTAAAAAGTGGTTTATATGCCTCAGGGCACATTAAGTATGATTTTGAAGTTAGTCATTAGTTAACTTCTTTAAGTCATGAAATTTTGATTGCGAATGCCCATGTGCTTTTGGAGCAGCTATATGTGGTGAGCAGTTTGTATGGGAGAGCAATGAGTGACAAGGCTGTAGAGGTTGGCACAGCCGAAGTATAAGGAACTTGTAATTGTCCTGGAAGGAAAGGTATGCAGTAGAAAGACTGAAATCTAAGGATTCACACAATCCACTGTGTATTCCTGGATGATACCTTAGAAAGTAACATTAGGGTGAGACTTCAGGCTGGGAAGAGATGAGGACGGTTTATGACAGTGACAGTAGAGATGGGGTGGACTTTGTGGATTCAATAGTCATCTAAGAGTTCATTAGGCATAAAGGCTATATGTACTAGGTGATGGAGAGGGAGGAAATGGCACCCAGTTCAGCCCCCCAGAAAGCAAATTGTACACTGTACATTTCTAGAGGTGCCGTTTTGTTGCTGCATCTAGTTTCTGCATCACTGTCTTCTGATTCTAAATCTGAGATGGCTTATTCTGCTTGGTTGAGCCCAAGATGGAACAAGGTCTAGAAGAGAAAATGGGAGCAGACCCTACTCCCTTCTTGGACTCATATGGTGGGTCCCAAACACAAAAAGGGATAGGCAATGAACTCAACAGCCAGAGACTCTCCAAATAGTTCTCAAAACATTGCAATCGACCATAAATGTTCCTTGTGTAGAAACACTATGGCAGGAAAATAGACACCTATAATTGACATGAGAGAAGGTGTTGGTTATTTGGAAATGCAATCTCTAATATTTGTTGGTTGACTTCATTGGGCTGGCCACAGTGCTCAGTGATTTTGAAAGAAACTTTGATTCATATCTTCCACAACTACCTGTTAGACCCTGGATATTTTAAGGGCTTCTTTTGGTTTATTTTTGTTAACTGTGGGTTATGACAAATCAATTGAATAGGTCTGGACCACTGCATAGAGTGAAATAGAGTAGAGTAGAAAAGAAGTAGAGGAGAGTAGAGAAGAAGGTCTCCTATGTAGTTATAGTAAGTATTGTTTTATGAACCAGTGTGTGGGTGTGTATGTGTTTTGGGTTGGGATAGTAAGTGTGTTTCTTGGTTTGGCGTGTGGTCAAGAGAGTTTGAATGATCTGCTTTACAGACTTCAGTTCCTTCAAACTATTGGATGGTTTTAGTTCATTTTCATGAGGGCAGAATCACTCAGCATAGCAATTGCAATTATATTTCTTTCAATCTTGATCATATTAAGCACCTTCAAAAAATTTGAAAAAGGATTGGGTAGTTTTGAGTAAAATCATATAGGGTAGCATCATCCCCTTCTGGGAAGACCATAGAACTTTTTTCTTACACCAAAAGTGTAAGATATATGATTAATGATGTGGGCAGTGGTTTAGATGCAATAATGTTCATTATCATTAACACAGTGGGCATCATTATGTTTATAATAGTGAAAAATCAGAATTTTTCATATGTGTGAAATTTTTGTCATTTAAAAATAATGTAGTAGGTGAATATTATTCAAGTGGAAAGGTTTTCATGTTAGTAATTTGTGTAAGGGAATAAACAATATGATTCAATTTTTTAAATTGAATTTAAATTCTTTTTTCTTATTTGATGTTCTCATTTTTCAAAAATGATCATGAACTGCATTTATAATAACAAAACATTTAATTTCTAAAGTAAAGCCGTATTATGTTGAGAATCCTTAGAAATCATTTGTGTTTATCACTTTGTACATGGGAAAAATCAAGATGCAGAGTGTTTTATCTTAGGACAGGCTTGTGATGTAGGGCTAGGTCAGAACATCAGTTCAGAAGTGTGAAGGTGTGACCAATGGTAAAGGAGGTGAACAAGTTTTGGATCTTGAGTCATTTAAATAGAAAGCGTATCAGTAGAAACATAAAGAATTTATTTAGAAGCTTAAATAGACTTATAAGTAGGTGTGTATGTACATATGTATTTATACTACACACACGTAGACCTTATCTCAGTAAGGATGACCCCTGAAATAATCAGAAGTATTGTGAGATATGAAGTTCTTTTAGAACAGAGTGATTCAAACAGAGATTAATTGAATTCTTGGGGAACTTTCTGGGGTGACGGATTGGGAATTGAGTTGGATAACCATAAGATCCCTTTCTACCTATGAGTCTGTGAAATGTTCAACCTGATTAATTTGACTGGCATCATATAGCTTCATATGACTTAGATGTGATTATATACTAACGTAAGAATCAAAGTAAAATGGATAAAATCGGGAAAAGATGCTAGTTTTGCTTTTCAAAAATGGATACACTTTATTTGGGAATTTGATATATTCTTGTCAACTAATTTGGAGGTGGAAAAAAGAAATATAAGTTTTCTAATCCATTTTATTCTCAAGTGAATTATCACTATACACATATGTATAACAAAAATTATTAGTGAATTCAATAGCAGTGAATTACACCATCAAACTTAGCATGGATTTCCTATGATTTTCATTAATTATGAATAGTTTTGGAAAGAAAATACATATCAAAATTATTGAAACTATTAAAGAAGTATATGATATAATATATGGAAATAATGGTCTATTTGAAATCTTTCACAATGTTTTAATAACTTTTTTAGCCCACGAGTTTATTGTTCACACTAAGAAGTTCATTACCAGAATATATCCCAAGGCAACAAGGACGGACTCTTCTAATTATAATCCTCAAGAATTTTGGAACCTAGGTTGTCAAATGGGTATGTTACATAAAATATCAAGTTATTTGCCAAAGTAAGATAAAATAAGATTTTTTTTTATAGACTTGGAATTTCTTATGAAGGTTTTTGGTCCTATATGCTCTGGGGCCAGGCAATAATGACAGTTTCAAGAATTGAAGTCATTCATAAATGGGTTGGAGAGAGTAAATCTAAGTGAGGTTTGGGGATGTAGAGATTAAATTCATGAGAGCTTAGTAGGGCATGTAGGGTGGACAAAAGGAAAAAGGAAACCAAAATAGATGTATGAAGATATTGAAGACCAAGCTCTCTTGCTTGAAAGATTTGATAAGACCTCTCCAAATCAAGTTATTTCTACCCTTTAAACTTTATACCAGCTTCTTCATTCATTGTCTTGAAAAGTGAACAAGATTGTGTAGCTTTGCTACTGTGCTCATCAGATTCTTCCTATTCTTCATTTCCAAATTGGACAGCTGGCATAGCAATGTCTAGCAATGTCTGTCTAACACTACTAGAAAATTCCAGGCTTTAACTCTGTCTAGTTTGCTAGCTGCCTGGAATGCAGTACACCAGAAATGGGATGGCTTTTAAAAGGGGGAATTTAATAAGTTGCTAGTTTGCAGTTCTAAGGTTGAGAAAATGTCCCAATTAAAGCAGATATATAGAAATGTCCAGTCTAAGGCACTAATAAGAGTTTATCTTCACTTAAGAAAGGCTGATGAAGTTCAGGTTCTTTCAACCATAAAGACACATGGTGATCATGGCAATGTCTGCTGGCTTTCTCTCCAGCTTCTACTTTCATGAAGCTCCCCCAAGGATGTTTTCCTTCTTTTTCTCCAAAGGTCTCTGGCTGTGTGGCTCCATGCTTCTCGTGGCTCTGAAAGGGACTCTTTCCAAAATGCTTCCTCTTTTAAAGGATTCTGGTAAAGTTATCCAGACCCACCTGGAATGGGTGGAGTCTCTTCTCCATCTAATCAAAAGTTAATACCCATAATTGGGTGTGTCAAAGCTCCCAGCCAGCAATATTGAATGAAGATTATAGGATGTGGCTTTTCTGGGGTCCATCACAGGTTGAAACTGCACAAACTCATTTGCTTCTGGATTGTGACAAGACCATAGGTTTGAGGAGAGAGGTGGTGTGGAGCCAAGGCTGAGGGTTTGGGGCTTAGGGGACGGTATAGGGGATGGTAGTAAATGCAGTGACTGTGTATTAGCCAGTATGGAGGTATTTCTACATTTTAGTAACCAATATTGTTCTGCCTATTTCACTTTCTTCTCAAGTGACAGTGGTACCTCATCAGACCTGAATGTTTGGATATAGTTAGTGTTTTTTGCTCCTGCATTTAATATACTAATTTTAAAAATTTCTCATACTCTCTTGAATGTCACCTGATATGTACATTGCTATTCTGTAATCTGTATGGTGTGCCAATTTGATTTTTACTCAAACAATTTAATCTATGGATTAAATTACACAATTTACATTCATACGTTAACATGGACATGGTGAGAGGAAAATGTTAAAAAAACATATACTTATTAGGCTAATGGCGCTTGCTTTCAGTGCATTTGAAGATGTATAATCCATGATTATATTCCAGTGAATTGTTTAACTGTATGTTTTCTTTAACTCTACCCTCTATTTCCTGCAAATGTTGAAATGATTTTTCTCCACAGTGGCCTTAAATTTCCAGACCCCTGGTCTGCCGATGGACCTGCAAATGGGGAAATTTTTGGATAATGGTGGTTCTGGATATATTTTGAAACCACAATTTCTAAGGGATGATAAATCTAACTTCAATCCAAATGAAAAACCAAAAGACAGTAATCCATTTACCCTTACAATACGGGTAAGTTAAATAACATCTCTCTCTTTTTAATTTTTTTTTATAATATAAGCTAGATACTATAAGTTAATATCTTGAGTTCCATTGATTTCCTTTAACGCTTTTAAAATTTGTTAATGTTTTCAGTTACTATAGGTTGGTAGCATGTCAACATTTTCCCATGTCTGAAAATGTCTTTCTGTTTTCTTACATGAATGATTACATGCTTGTGAATAGAAATATAAGGCTAAAACCTGCTCCTCTCAAAGGTCTGTTTATATTATTCCATTGTCTTTAGAGATTTACTACTATGATAGAGAAGTCTAAATTCAGTCTAATCATTACGTTTTGGGTATACAGCACCTTTCCCTCTTTAAAGAATTTTCCTGGGAAATTTTGGGAGCTATTTATTTTTCATTAAGCTCCAGAATTAAGCTTTTGCAGTTCAGGAATTTTCCCCATCATGTCTCCAAATATTTTTTTACTTATTTAGAAACCTTAAATATCCCTATGTTATTCACTAGTAGCTGTCCTCTGTGTCTACTTTATCACTTTTCCTCGGTGTTTTCGTTTGCAAAAGCTGCTGGAATGCAATATTCCAGCAGAATACCGCAGAAATGGACAGGCTTTTAAAAAGGGGAATTTATTAAATTGCAAGTTCACATGTCCTAAGGCTGTGAAAATGTCCAAATTAAAGCAAGGCTATAGAAATGTCCAATCTAAGGCATCCAGTAAAAGATAACGTGGTTCAAGAAGGCTGATGATGTTCAAGGTTTCTCGTTCAGCTGGAAAGGCACACGGTTATGTCTGCTAGCTTTCTCTCCTAGGCTTCTTCAATGGCTTGCCACAGGGCTCTGTCCGTTTTGTTGGCTCGTTCAGTTCTGGTGGCTCTCTAGCTTTTTCCAGAATGGTTTCCTCTTAAAGGGCTCCAGTAAGCAAACCCACCTTGAATGGGTGGAGACACATCTCGATCGAAACCATCTAATCAAAAGTTACCTCCCACAGTTGGATGGGTCACATCTCCATGGAAGCAATCAAAAAGGTCCCACCTAGCAATATTGAATGAGGATTTAAGAACATGGCTTTTCTGGGGTACATAATAGCATTTTGGGAGAGGTGCTTTTTTTTTTTTACATTTTTTCTCTACATTTCTGATTCAAGCTCTGTTGTTGATTTTATTTTTTTTACTGATTTCTGGGTAGATTTGAATTTTTTCTCATTATTAGTTTTTCCCCTCAATTATTATTTCATATTGCTACCTTTTTATTCCTGTATATTTCATTCCCAGCACCATTCCCCATCCCCAGCTATTATTTTTTCTTTCACCTGTCATCTTCTATTTTATTACATCCTCATTTAATTTCACTGAGAGCAAAAGTAGTTATCTGAAATTTATTGTTTCCAGTAGTGGAGACTTTTCAAAAGCCCTTTCAAAATTGTCTATAAACTAAGTTCTCTGTTTATTCCCTTTTTTTAAGGTCACTGATACTTTGGAAAATCCCCTAATTGCCTTCTCTTTCCACTTAAGAATAAACAGTCTTTTTTTTTTTTAACAATTCTATGTAGACAGTATCTGTATCTGTTGTGTGAAACTAAATGGAATGGGTAAGGTGTCTTTGGTCCCTCTTTCTATTTAACTCATTGTTCCTGGAGCCAGAGAAGCCATCTCAGATAATCTGGAGGTTTGGTAAAAGCATGTAGTATTACCCCTGGCCAGTTTTATTGTGTCTCACATTATGACCTAGTGCTGATTCCGCTGGTTGATGAGAGCTCTCCTGCTCCCATTATCAACTGTCTGAGCACATGGAAAGCTAAAACATCAGAGTGTGCTTCTCCCTTGACTCTTCCTAGCTCAACTTCTTCCACCTTTCCTATAGCATCATTTAGGGAACCACTCTCATGCACATCAGACCCAGGCCACTTTATCACCTTAAAGAACGGAGGTTTGGGAACAGTGTTACAGAAATTCATGTGGAAAGAGAGAACAGCAAAGATCAAGGGGAATGAAATGATCTTGGCCATTGTAGGATCATTTGTAAAAGCAGGTGGCTGCCTTGCTCTTTTTCTCACTTTGTAAGACCTCTCTACTCCTCACAAATCTCCTGGCTGTGCTTCTGTTACTGTATTCTCTCATTTCCCCCCCACCTGCCAAGATATCCATTCTCATTTTCTTTTGTGGATTCCTTTTTCTCTACCTGCCCCTGAAATATTTATGTTGCCTAAGACTTTCTTCTTAAGCCTACTCTCAGACCAAATAGTATCCTTCAATTATTTTATACGCATTCATGGCTTTAACCACCATGTTTATCTAATGATGCTCAGATCTCTGACCTCACTTCATTTTCAGGATCTATTTTTAGCAGTCTGCTTAGCATCCCTACCCATTTAATCACCATTCTGTCAAACTTAAAATATTAAAAACTAAACATCCCTTCCTAGTCAAATCTGTTTCTGCTATTTTATTTAAATTTCATGAATGGCACTATTAATGTCTTGTTCATTTTCTTGATATGAACTCATTTGTTGCTTTCCTGTTTCAGGAACATGTTACCTGACATTAGATCTATTCCTTTGGCTTCTTAAAGGGTTTTCAGGTAGCTTGTCTCTCTCCTGGTCCATCAAATAATACAACTGGAGAAGGTCTGCTAAAATGATAATTTTATCACATCTACCTAATATTTGTCCGTGTCTTCTGATTGCTTTCATAATCGGGCCTTGGCCACCTTCACCAGAGCTTGCTGTCCTCCCACTCCTAGCCTTTCATCCTATTCTGTAACTGTATGGACCTAGGAGCCTTTTCTGCCCATGATGATACCACCATGTGTCACATATACTATTTCCTCTAACTAGACTGCTTTCCATTCTTCACTTGCTTAAAATTGCATTCCAACTCATTTTTTGAGACTCAGGAGCCACCCCTTTTTAGAAGCTTTCTTGCAGGCTAGTTTAGCTGTGCTTCTACTTTCCTCTGTTTTTCCATAAAACTCTATGCATGCATATATTATGCTACTTATCACACTATATTAAGATTATATATTATAACAACTATATGATAATTGTTTACTTGCTGTACTTGCCTTTCTCCCCCATTTGTGTCAGAAAATTCTGTAAGGATAAGAACTGTGTTTTGTTCAACCTTTATTCACAGTGCCTGACACAAGAAGCTAATGCCATCCATGGCTTTATGAGTCTTTCTCCTTTGCCTTAATCATTCTAGGGAGCTTTATGATTACTTTATGGTTTGCACAAATTGTAGAGGGCCTGGATTGGAATCAGGAGGCCTAGTTTTGTCTTTAACTTTCTTATGTCCCCGATCAAACCATTCAACATCTCTGGTTTGGCATCCATAAAATGAGTTTTGGACTAGGCCAGTTATTTTATTTTATTTTTTGCATGGGTAGGCACTGGGAATCAAACCCAGGTCCCTGGCATGGCAGACGAGGACTCTGCCACTGAGCCACCATCAGACTGCCCTAGGCCAGTTATTTTTAAACTTCTTAAAACCATGTGACATCTTTTAAATGCAAAATCTATGCATAAGGCCAATATATGAAAGCAGAGCTACTGTGGCTGATCACTGAAGGTTTTCTGTTTGACATCCCTTCTTCCATGGCAGCCCTGGTAAGGGCTTTGTGAATCAGAGTTTGCAAATTATTTGATCAAGTTATCTCTGAATCTTCTTTCTGTTCTCATATTCAATTATGTTTTCTAACCAGACAAAGTCTTTTGGCATAAAAGGCACCGAAGCTGTCCTTGTTTATAAAGGTCTATAACCTGCAGCGCTGACATTCAGCTGTT
>PVIY010012265.1:0-62485 GCA_004026745.1 Myrmecophaga tridactyla | reverse complement strand
CCTCAGTCTCTCTAAGCCCAACTCTGCAAGTGAAATCATTGCCCTCCCCACTACATGGGACATGACATCCAGGGGTGAAAGTCTCCCTGGCGATGTGGGAGATGACTCCCAGGAATGAATCAAGACCTGGCACTGTGGGATCAACAATTCCATCCTGACAAAAAGGGGGAAAAGAAGTGTAACTAATAAAGCATTAGTGAAAGAGAGAGTTCAAATAGATTCAAGAGGCTACTCTAGAGGTTTCTCTTATGCAAGCTTCAGTTAGACCTTGCTACCTATCATAACCTGCCAACCCCCAACTAGGACCATTCCAGCCAATCCTAAATATATATAAGATTCCACAAGGGTTCCAGGCACTAGAGTAACTTTCCAGAAACCTACAACCTCCAGATGGGTCCCTGGTCCAGATAAATCTTGAAACCTAGCCCAGCCTCTCCAGAACATCAGATAGTTCCATTTCCCTAACCCATGTTAGTGACAGACCCATTCACTATGAAAAATTTAGAATTACCATAGCCCAAACACTCCAAGGAGAGGTACGGAAAGATCAAAGGTGATGGTGGAGTTATACAGAGAAGATAGGATTTAACAAATGCATATGAATGCTGAATCATTAAATTGATATCTCTTTTAGTCTCCAGTGTTTTAGAGCAGCTTGAAGTAAAAGCCTAAAATTGTGAAACTGTAACCCCTGTCAAACTCTGAAATATGTTCTACAACTAATTGTGGTGTGCTTTGAAATGTACTGCATTTTTGTATTATATGTTATTTTCACAAAAAAAAGAAGAAGAAAACGCAATTGTGATGATAAAAAAAATATTTAAGCCCTCTAGCCTCCTATATTCTAGAGCAGTTAGAAGTAAAAATATGAGAGGATTGTATGGTAGCCCATGACAAATCGGATTGCCCTGTAACTACTTGTTAAAGAGTGTTTTGAAAACTATTGCTTTTTTATTTCTTTGCTTCGTATATACGTTATACTATACAATGAAAAAAGAGTTAAAAAAAAACTTGCATATTTAAAAGAAAATTCAATACCTAAATCACATGGAGAGCTGATGATCTGAGTGCCCCAATACATCCTTAGAATGTGCCAACCACCAAGGACCTGCAACAGCCTCTAACATTTCATGGTACTTTATCCCTATTAAAGGATGTTCCTGTCTTTCAGCGTTTATTTTTCCATTTCCTTCCCCTTTTACAAAATAAGATGTTGAGATGATTCATGCAGACAATATACAGAACAAGTTTGTTAAGTTAAAAATGGAAAATCTGGAACAAGAAAATGAAGAGACAAATACATTAATCATGTTATAGTCCTACAAATAAACATTAAATTCAGCTTCTGAAGCCAGAGATGGGGAGCTCTATGCATAGGAGAGTTTTCATTCCTTAAAAGAGGGAAAAAGTACTTTTAGCACTAAGTTCTAAAATAAAGAAAAGAAAATAAAAGAAAGGAACAAAGGATAATGTAAAACCATCTTTGATGGGCATTTAACAACAAATGCAGAGATTTTATATCAATCTTTGTTAAAATCAATGCCTTTTGTTTTCTTTTAGGACTTTCCATTTTCCAGCAGCATAGCAAGCTATATGACCTTGTCACACTTACATTGTGGAAAATTTTCAATGATAGATTTAATTTTTTATAAAATGACACATTTTCTTTGCATACCAGTTTATGCTATACATTGTGATCTTGCTGCTTGAAAATTCCTAAATTTTCAAATATCACCATCAAAACTCATTAACTTTCCAGTGCTAGATTTCCAGGAGAAGAGAAAGAAATGCAGACAATATCAAAACAAACATATCTCAAATTTTAGATCAAATAAAATGAATATTTAATAAATGGAAAAGAAAATTTTATACTACCTATAAGGAGCCAAAGAAACAACAATATAATAAAATGAAGACGTTAAAAAGAATAAAATCATAGCGTTGTTTCAGCAAACCTATTCAATTATCTGCATACTCAAAAGCTTCCAAAACCACTGAAGGTGGGATTTTCATTTATCCTGAAGAGCAGTTATCACTCCAAATCCAGTATATAGCACAATGATGATTATACCATAAGTGAAAGCATTGTTTAAGACAGTAGAGACAAAACTCTATAAGACTGGAATCATAGAATGAAAGCAACCTCAAACATTTGTGCATTTGCACAGGCATTTTCCTCCACCTGGAGTATCTGCTCCCTCCACTGAATCACCCAGACAGAGTACTCATGTATTTCATGACCTGAGAATCTCACCCTGTGAAAAGCTTTGTTTGCCAATCTCCTCATACAGTTGATTACTTCCTCTCCAATAGAGCACTCTTCTATGCAATTTGACACACTTATATACCTTTTTATCATGAAACTAGTTCATGATAAAACATATCTTAAGGCAGCAACCATGTCTGTCATTTTGTATTCCCAGTAATCATCATTCATTCATTCACCCAACAAATACTTTGTATTAAAATACATTTCTTAGGAAATCAAAAATAAACAAGCTGATCAATTAGATCAAGGAGCTAAAAAAAATGACAAGAGTTGATTCAGAACAACTGGAGAAAGGAAACAAAAACGTTAACTAAGTGTATGAAAACACACAACATAACACACTCCTCCAATATCTGCTCCCCTAAAGGCACAAGGCCATGAAGCTTTAAAGATGAGTTTAACCAAAAATATATGGATAGGATAATATCTCTGCTACCAATGACTAGAAAAAGAAAAAATTCACTCCAACATGTATCTTTATTGAACTTGATTCCAAACTTGCACAAGAACAACATAAAGAAAAATGATAAGCCAATCTTACTTTAAAACATAGCTGTTTATGTCCTATATAAAATTCAGCAAAACAAATCCAAAGTTTATTTTAAACTATGTTACATATCAGATGAGGTTTATCCCAAGAATGCAAGGATAATTAAACATTAGAAAATCAATCAATGTAATTTGCCACATGAACAGACTAAAATGAGAAAAAAAACATATTTGATCCATACTATCTCACTAGGTGAGAAACATATATTTCCCTTCATTCCTAAAGGGAAAAAAACTTGGCAGATTATGAATAGAGGAGTACTTCTTAACCTGGAGAATGGAATTAAGTACATCCAAGAAGAACATTATCAGCATTCATCCAGGGAAGAATGAGGAGAAGAGGCTGATAAATTATAATAAAGAACTATAAGATGCTCTCTGTGCATGGCAGATACCAACCCCCATTCTTGTGGCAGGTCAACGTGAGGCCCAGTCCCTGGCTACCTGTGAGTGACAGAAAGGGACATGAAAATCCTTTTCCCCTGAGAACAAGGATGGGCATGGCTGATCATTGGTCACAGATTTTGACTAGTGAATTCAGATTGCTGGGCTCTGACACTTTGTTTCAATTCCACCCCAGACAAAGGTGGTGGCAACCATTGTTGCCCAGACAGACAGAAGTGGATTTAAGGCACAGCACTTCCTCAGAGATGCAGGGAAAGGTAGCTTAAGGGCTGCATTTCTGGACAGGCCAGGAAAGCGCAGTTTTAGGGAGCCATCAGAGAAGTTCTTGGTGTCTTTCCTGATCCTCTCCCCGGGGCACTTTGGAGCCAGTCAGCATCTGTGTTATGGGTCCCTGGCCTTGGTTTGGCTGGGAAAGACTAATTTGGGAAAGTCTTCTCCAGGATGCCCCACCTCCAATAATTCACCTTCCAGGTGAAAGCAGCTAAAGACAATGAAAGGAGTTTAAAAAAACTACACAGGCAAACAGTCCAGAATAAAGTCCTGCCAGCCTCAAACACCTGAGAGAGGAACATCTATCTCCTGGGAAACAGAGGGGACAATCAAACCCTGAAAACAGGGGAACTCCAAAACAACTAACAAATAAAAACCTAGGTCAATAAGTCATAGTTGGGAGGGTAGTTGAGCAAAAGAGCTAGAAAAACAGGAACTGATAAATAGTGGGGCATTCAATGTTTTTTTTTTTAATAAATATAAAAGTCAGTAGAATACTAAAATAGTTTTATAACATGATAAGAGATATATCATCATCATATAAACACATATATAAGACTACAAGATTTGGCTTCTACCTAACTTTCTAGTCTAACATCCCACCACTTCCCTGACCTTCTTTCTCATATTTTATATCACAATATCAATTTATGTATAAATAAACACTCACACATACAAGCTGTTCCTCACCTCTGTACCTTACCCAAGCTGTACTATCTGCATGAAATATCCTCCTTCCAACTCCCCTCTGGATCCCACTCCCACTCCTGCCAATTTTGCTTTTAATGTCCCATAATACTTGCATATATTCTTATCTTTGCAATTACTGTGTCGTACTACAAAGTCCTCAGTGTGCCTCCCACTTCTAGACTCTGAACTCCAAGTAGAAACCTAATATCCTACTCATCTCATTCAAGGTGTTTCTTATTCATTTTTATGAAACTAGCTACTAGCACTGCGCCACAAAAGCTCTGTTCTAGAACATCCCTCAGCATTTTAATGTGACCTTGTTATTACCAGAAGATATCCAGAATCAATAGTAGCAGTTGTGGGCAGGCCACAGTGGCTCAGCAGGCAGGAATGCTTGCCTGTGATGCCAGAGGACCTGGGTTCAATTCCCGGTGCCTGCCCATGTTAAAAAAAAAAAAAATAGCAGTTGTCATTTTTTTCATTTTAAAAATTAAAATTACTTACTTTTTTCTTTTTTCTTGAGTATTTTTCCATATCTGCATACTTTCTGAAAGACAAAAGATAGTATAGCTTGAAGTTTTTAAAGCTCGTAAAGTTTAGGATTTTGTTTAATGGGAAAGCATATCCAATGAACGAAGGTGGATAAAGATCGTGGCCTTTCACTTCAGAAGGGACATTGCTCAAGAAGAAAGAAGGTTACTGTCCACAGAGGACTCAGGCTTACAGCAATAAATTTTCCAGCCTCAATAGTAGGCCCTGAAGAAAGACTATTAAATTTCCTTTCTTGAAACCCTTGAAAACTAGACTCTAATAAATTTATTAAAAATTCCAATTTATTAGAGTAGTGGTATGACACAAGGGTGGTATATTTACAGGCCTTCTGTTTTTAAGTTTTTATATAAAAGAGAGAGAAATTCAACATTTTTAAAGTATTCATAGTAATAAACAACTTTAGTAAACATGGCTCCTTTATGTAACTCTCACCCTGCAAAGGAAGTGTTTTTCTCAATGTACTGATGAAGAAACAAAGGCTCAGAGAGATATGATTTTTACACAATGTTCCACAGCTGATCAATGGAAAACTGAGCTTTAAATCCAATTCAAAACCTAGCCCATTCTTTCTACTAAACCACAGAGTTCTCATCAGATTGTCACCCGTCACTGCTATGCCTAGCAACAATGCAAGTGCACATCTCATTTCGAATTCTTCTTTATTGAGACTTACTCCAATTATCTGCAACACAAATTTAGAAATGCTTCTGCTATATGAGACTCTGGCAAATGAACATATCTTTGGTCTTTTTCACATATGCTAAATGGACTTCAGTCTCTTAGTAACTGTAAGTGGTCTCACATTCATCCAAAGCCTTAGCATGTATGATGAGAGAGACAGATATTTAAGCAACTGGTGCATTCAGGCTAATGTCCAACAGATGAATAGATGACTATAAAAAACCAAATACATTAAAAGGAGGAGGAATGAATTATAGGAGCAGAGAAAAACACATAGAGAGGACCATTCAACTCAATTCAATATCCCCAAATGTTTTTCTATGGTATGTCTATTCAATATGCTATTAGGGATTTAAGCAATCAAGTAAGAAGTAAATTATATATATTATACACACACACACACACACACACACACTTCTGATTAACCAAGATGAGGGCATAAAATGCTCTTGGGTGCCAGTCCTGCACAGAATATTTAACAATGAACAAAAACTAACAGAGTATTCTTCCTCAAAACTCCAGAAAATAGTTAAAGGGTTGCATTAACTGGGTGAGTGCCGAATCAAGAAAACATAAGTTTAAAAACAGCAGGAAGGAGGTGATGCTATCAACATGGCGATGTATATGGTTACTGAAAATCTTTCCCCTGGGACTTTAAGGGAAAAAAAAGGACAATTCTGAATTTCTCAAAAGATATGGACTGGAGAAAGACCCTACAGATGGTAAATTGGAGATATAAATATCAGGTAGGAAACCTCTGATGAGAGCGGATGGTCCTCTCTCCTCCCCTTTACTCAGTCACACACAGCACAGGAGAGGCACAGAAACAGCAGCTGAGATCCCTTCCACTACGGACACAGAATATAAATTCCCTCACCACAGTGAGACAGACCCCCAACATTTGGAGCCCCAGGGAACAGGGGAGGACACCTCAAGACCCAGGTCAGTGAGGAATAATGAGTCTGAGAAAATGTGGGCATAGCCTGTATTTCCAGCTCTGGGTCCAAAAGCCTTCCTCCATCCCTGAAAGAAATAGTAGCTGCCAGTCTGATCTCTGTCTGGTGGTCAGCCTAATACTGGATCAGCTGGGAGTGTCTTCTGCCACAAATAAGTAGGGGGTACAATCCCATATTGAGCCAGATTTGGCCAGCAAAGCTAAGACACAGGAAACCTACAATTCCAGCCCTAACCAGTTAGAGATAGCCTGAGCTATAAGGCAAGCAGCCTCTGAGGATAATTAAGTTATTGAACAGTGACATCTGCTGGAAAGAATAAAAAATGCAAGGGAGTCTAGACACCCCTGTATGAACTGACTGTGTTAGCTAAGAAACAAGGATGACCCAATTGTCAAAGCAGTGACCTAACCCAGATCTTGTGGGCCAGTGAAAAGCAAAGCAAGATGGAGATACAGCAGGCTTGTTTACCCACAGAGACCTTGCTGTGGTGCCTAGTACCTACTCCCCTCCCTGAGGCAGGCCACTGTGGGTATCTGGTGTCTGGGGATCACTAGAGGCAGAGACAATAAGAACCTGAAACACAAGAGCTGAAAAATTCTAAGTAGTTAAACAGAATCTCTGCTTGAAGTCTAAAATAAGTTGAACTGAATGCCAAAGAAGAAATAGAGAACAAAGCCAACCAAAAAGAAAAACATAGGTAAAAGAGTGAAAACAACCTCCAGAATAAAATAATCAAGGACATCAGATGCCTAGACACTGGCAACAAATTATAAGTCACACTAGGAAAAACAAAAATATGTCCCAGTCAAAGGAATAAACTAATATTTAAAGGAGATATAGGAGTTAAACAACAAAAGGATTTCCAAACAAGCATGCTAAGCCAATTCAAAAACCAAATCAATGAGTTGAGAGAAGATACAGCAAAAGAGACAAAAGATATAAAAAAGATACTGGGCAACCATAAAGAAGAACATGAAACCTTGAAAAAACAAATCGCAGAATTTATGGGAATGAAAGTCACAATAGAAGAGAAGAAAAACACAATGGTGACTTACAGCACCAGATTTGAAGAGGCAAAAGAAAGGATTAGTGACTAGAGGACAGAACAACTGAAATCCTACACAAAAGAACAGATAGGGAAAATAATTGAAAAATACGAGCAGGGTCTCAGGGAAATGAATGAGAGCATTAGGCACATGAATATACATGCAATGGGTGTCCCAGCAGGAGAAGAGAAGGAAAAAGGGGCAGAAAGAATAATGGAGGAAATAATCAAAGAAAATTTTCCATCTCTTATGAAAGATATAAAATAACAGATCAAGAAGCTCTACATACCCCAAACAGAATAAATCCAAATAGACCTACTCCAAGACATTAATCAGACTGTCAAATGTCAAAGACAAAGAATTTTGTGCCAGTTTGAAACTGCTGTTTACCCCAGAAAAATACATATTCTTTAATCCTGATTCAGTATTGCTGGGTGGAATTTTTTTTTTATTAAGTTGTTTCCATGGAGATATGACCCACCCAATTGTGGGTGGGATTTTTGCTTAGGTAGTTCCCATGGAGATGTGTTTCCACCCATTCAAGGTGGGTCACTTATTGGAGTCCTTTAAGAGGGACCATTTTTGAAAAAGTTTCAGAGCTGACAGGGAGAGAAATGTTTGGAATGCAGAAAGAAAATGCCCCTGGAGAAGCTGTTTGAAATCAGAAGCCAAAAGACTCAATGGGTGCCAGCCACATGCCTTTCCAGACTGGCCTTCCTGAGTCAAGGCATCTTTTCCTGGATACCTTAGTTTGGACATTTTTATGGTCTTAGAAATGTAAATTTGTAACAATAAATTCTCTTTACAAATGTCAAACCATTTCTCGTATATTGCATTTCTGACAGCATTAACTAAAACAGACTTTGGTACCAGGAGTGAGGGGCTTCAGTTTGCAAATACAAAACATGTTGGAATGACTTTTTAAATGGATAAGGGGAAGATTTTGGAAGAATTGTGAGAAATTTGATAAAAAAGGCCTAGAATGCTTTGAAGAGACTGTTGACAGAAACATGGATCTAAAGATGCTTCTGATAAGGCCTCAGACAGAAATGATGCATGTGTTATTGCAAACTGAAAGGAAGGTGACCCTTCTTTAAAGGGGCAGAGAATTTGAAAAAACTGAGTACTAGTTTTGGACAAAAGGCCAGTTTTAAAAGCCATGAGCTAGGATATTTAACTGAAGAGATTCCCAAATTAAATGTGGAAAGTGAGGTCCATTTCTCCTTGTAGCTTATAGTGACATGTGACAGGAAAGAGATAAGCTAAGAACTGAAGTCTTGGGTATAAAGAAACCAGAAATTAATGGTCAGGAAAATCCTGGGCTTCCAGAAAAGAAGACCTCAGAGAATAGTGCTCCACATGAGGATTTAACTAAACATGAAAGCAGCCAGCCATTACAGGATAAGCCAGGATTGGAGATGGAGTTACCTAGAAAGGATCTGTGGAAAGTCCTATTGTCTGATGGTTATGATCCAAGTATATTGCATAGAAAACTAACAAGAGTGTTGTGGAATCTGTATAAATGGAACCACTACCAGTTTGAACTAAAAGGGACAAATTGAAGAAAAAATAATTTCAAAGGCAAAACGTTGGCAGCTAAGCTCTAAGGCAGGAGAGCAGCAGACCCACCACACTTGAAGAGGGTGGGTATTCTGCCTAGATGTTCAGAATTTTGGTGTCCAAAGCCTCAGAGAGGGTGGAGCACATTCCTTGGGGACTGGGGAGAGGCTTCCCATCTTATTGTTCTGAGGGGTTTAGCATGTCCTGGAGATGGCAGAGAGCCCAGGTGCTGATCTGATGCTTGGAGAGGGTGGAGCCAAGTAAAAGGCAGTCTCCCCAAAGGTCCCCAAGGTTGCAACCCTCACCCCAGAGTTTGGAGGGAAAAGGGCAGCTGCATAGGCCCTTGGAATGGGTGGAACTACTGTTTTCTAAAGCCATACGTATGAATGACTCTCAGACTTTGAAATCTAATGGAGTTTGCCCTGCAACTTTTTGGAACTGTTTGGGTCTGGTGACCCCTGTTTTCCTTCCAATCTCCTCCTATGACAATGGGATCATCCATCCTATGACTGTTTCTCCTTTGTATATTGGCAGCAGATAACTTTCTCTGAGTTTTACAGGTCCAGAGCTAAAAGAGAAAACTGCCTTAGGACAGACCATACCTATAACTGACTTTGATGAGATTTTGTACTGGTTTTGACTTTGTATTCTATTTATATTCTTACTGAAACAGTTTAAGGCTTTATGATATCATAATGGAATGAATGTATTTTGTATATGGAAAGAACATTTCTTTTTGTGGTCCAGAGGGTGGAATGTGCTGGTTTGAAACTATTATATACATCCAGAAAAGCCATGTTCCTTAATCCTGATTCAATATTGGTGGGTGGGATCTTTTTTTATTAAGTTGTTTCCATGGAGATGTGACCCACCCAGTTGTAGGTGGGACCTTTTGATTAGGTGGTTTCCATGAAGATGTGTCTCCACCCATTCAAGATGGGTCATTTCCTGGAGCCTTTAAAGTAGGAACCATTTTGGAAAAAGCTTCAGAGCCGACAGACAGAGACATTTGGAGATGCCAAAAGAAAATGCCCCTGGGAAACTGTTTGAAATCAGAAGCCAAAGGACCATCAGATGCCAGCCACATGCCTTCCCAGATTGGCCTTTCTTGAGTCAAGCTATCTTTCTCTGAGTGACTTAGTTTGGACATTTTTATGGCCTTAAAACTAAAAACTTGTAACATAACAAATTCTTTTTACAAAAAGCCAACCCATTTCTGGTATATTGCATTTCCGGCCGCATTAACAAACTAAAATAAAATTCAAGGGAAGCTTGATAAGACTATGTGCAGATTTCTCAGCAGAAAAAACAGAGGCAAGAAGACAGTGGTATGATAAATTTAAGATTTAAATTTATCTAAAAGAGAAAAACTGCCAACCAAAAATTCTATATCTGGCAAAACTGTCCTTCAAAAATGAGAGAGAGTTTAAAATATTTTCAGACAGACACTGAGAGAATTTGTGAACAAGAGACCTGCCCTACTAGAAACACTAAAGGGAGCACTACAGGCAGATAGAAAAGGTAACAGAGAGAAGTCTGTGAGAAGAGTATAGAGATGAAGACTATCGGTAAGGGTAAAAAGAGAAAAATATATATCAGAATAAAGTCATGATGCATGCAATAACATGGATGAACCTTGAGGACATTATGTTGAGGGAAAATAGCCAGAAACAAAAGGCCAAATACTTTATGGTCCCACTAATATGAATTAACAATAATGAGTGAACTTTGAGAGTTAAAATTAAAAACACAGGTTATCAAGAGAAAGAAAGAGGTAGAGATTAGGCATTTGATGCTGAAGGAGTACTGAATGTTCAACAGAATTGATTGTAAAGATTCGGAAATGAATAGCGCAATACTGTGTGATGGTAGCATTGTAAGTATAAGCCAAGTGTGAGTATGTAGAAAGTGAAAGGATAAGGGCAGATATGACACCAGAAGGAAAGTAGAGGATAAAACTGGGACTGTATAACTTCGGGAAACCTATAGTGGACAATGATGGTGATTACATGTACAAATATAAGAATGCTTTTACATGAGGGATAAGAAGGAATTCAATAGTGCAAGGTGTTGAAAATGGGATGGTATATGGAAAAAATACAATCAATGCAAACTAGAGCATATAGATCACAGTAACACTGTAATGTGCTTCCATTAAATATAATAAAGGCAATATAACAAGCTAAATGTCAATAAGAGGGGGACATAAAGGATGGTATGGGATTCTTGATGTTGTTGTTTCTCTTTCTAATTTGATTTGATTTGATTCTTTTATTCTACAGTTTTTCGTCTTCTTTCTTTACAGAAGAAATAGAATTGTCCTCATATAGTTTGTGGTAGTGAAGGCATAACTATGATTATGCCAGGAATCATTGTTTACATAGGATGGATTGGGTAGTGAGTGAATAAAAACATTTGAAAAAACAAACAAAAAGATACAAATGTTGGAGAAAATGTGAAAAGAGAGATGTAACTTCTCACTGTTTGTAGGGAAGTAGAATGGTGCAGCCTCTCTGGAGTGCAGGGTGGTGTTTCTATAGGAAGCTAAGTAAAGGACTGCTATATGATTCTGCAACCCATTATTATGGGTTGTATTACATATATACTTGGAGGAACTGAAAGCAGAGACACAAATGGACTTTTGCACTTTTGTATCTATGGTGGCAGTATTCATGATTTGCAGTGGATGAAGGTGGCTTAAGGGTACATCAACTAATGAATGGAAAGACAAGCTGGTGTATACATACAATGGAATATGAAGTGGCTGCAAAAAGGAATGAAGTTGTGAGGCATGCCCCTAGGTGAAAGGAACTTGAGGACAGTATGATGACTGAAATAAGCCATAAATAAAAAGATAGGTATTATTATGCCTCACTAACATGAACTAATTATAAGGTGCAAGTTCTGAGAATTAAATTTGAGAGCAGAGGTTCACAGGGGAAGACTTATTGCGAAGGTTCTTAGATTGTAAACTCTTACAGCAGTCACATTTACTCCTGGGTTGTAGCTGTTATTTCAAAATTCTGAGATGCTGAGCTCTTTATGTATAACCTGGTCAATCCCTCGAACTTAGAGTATCTGTGTGATACCTGACACTCAGAGTTATGCAGTTATGGAAGTCAGCATTACCCATACTGTTAAAAAAAGCTGAAAAAGAAATCAGACTTCAATTTGAGATATGAATGAAGCAGACCTAGTTACAACTAAGGCAAACCAGACTAAAGGGTAAAGGGTGATATTTGCCTGCATTTTAAAACTTCAACTTCTATATGAGACCAAAGGAAAAGATGTTTATTTGGTGCAAAATTTATATCTTCTGAAGCATACTAACTTGTATGGTCAATTTACTTGAACACCATAATTACACTGAACATTGAACAGGGAGTGAGATCTTCTTGGTTTATACAGGTTAGTGTGATGTCCTGATACATCACAGAGTAATCTTAGAAGTAGACAAAAAAAAGTATTTGCAAAGTCCCCTTTAGGGACTGGGGAAATTCCTATATTGGGACGTGTGGTAGATTCAGCTGTCAGCTTGGTCAGGTGAAGGCACCTAGTTCTGTTGCAGTGGACATGAGCCAATGGTATGTGAACCTCATCTGTTCCTAGTTACATCTGCAGCCAGCTAGGAGGCGGGCCTGATGCAATGAATGATGTCTGACTTAAGTGGCTGGTGCTTAAATGAGAGAGTGCAACGTAGCACAGGCCAAGCAGCTCAGCATACCTCATCTCAGCACTCGCAGCTCAGCCCAGGCCTTTGGAGTTGCAGAAAGGAATCACCCCGGGGAAAGTTGTTGGAACCCAGAGGCCTGGAGAGAAGGCCAGCAGAGATTATGCTGAACCTTCCCACGTAAGAAAGAACCTCAGATGAAAGTTAGTTGCCTTCCCTCCGAAGAACTAATGAAATAAATCCCCTTTTATTAAAAGCCAATCCATCTTTGGTGTTTTGCATTCCAGCAGCTAGCAAACTAGAACAAGGTACCACAGGGAAAAGTACAAATTTTACCAAGATACAGGAAAAAAGGGTATAAAATATGCTTACTGTTGGATCTCACTGGGAACCTTGGAGGACTTCCAATAAGGAAAATATTTAAAGGTCTCGAGTCCAGCAGCAACATAAAAATGATTGTCTAGCAAATCTTTTGTGTCATCCAAAACGTGTCCATTCATTGTAAATAATCTGCAAAATAAAGAAAGAAGGAATGGGCTAGAAATTTGTAAATTGGTGATACTATGATATAGTATTTTGGGTGTTTTTCATAAACAAATATTATGTGGACTATTGGAGAAAATATATACTCACAAGAAAGCATAATCTAAATGGGCTAATTAAAAACCTATGGGAGCTGCTCTTCCAAGATTAGGCTTTCTTTCAATTTTTAGATTTTTTAATTAAAGAATATTTTTAATTATGTATAAGTACTCAAAGGCTCTTGAGAACATTTTAAGAGCTTGGTTGTTGTTCAATTAATTTTAACTAATAACAGCTAAAATTAATACAAATTGGCTTACATTATTAAACAATACTTGGAAAACAAACCAGCATTTATTAGCAAATAATATGCCTTTTTGTAAGCACCATAACTGGTATATCTTTTATTGTGTGTTCTCTTGGGGGAAGTATTCACTCATCAGTTTTATTCATTCAAGAAATGAGCCAATTCATTCAATACTGAACACCTATTACATACATACACCATTGTATGCATTGTATTGGATAAAAATGTGAATAAAAAAGCCATTGCTTCCCCAGTCAAAAGTGCACAAAAACCTATAAAGATGAAAAAAGAGGGGCAAAGTGGTTCCAAGAGGAAAAGATTTCATATAAGGCCTCACAAAGGTAGAAGAATTTACAGTGGGGATTAAAGGGTGAGTAGGATTTCATTATGTGAAGATGGGATGGAAGCCACTTTGGGTAACACAACGAGAATACAAAGGCTCTGACTGTCACTCAAGGGAGAAACGGAGACAAAGAACTTGAACGTATAGGTGGAAGGCAGTTTAAAAAGAGCCTTGAATTGCAGGGTAAGACATTTATAATTAATTTAGCTAGTCTTATTGAAGATATCCATAGAAAAGAGGAATGAGAGTTGTACTTGAGCAATAGTAAGCTAACAGTTGTCCAGAGGACATGATAGAGGAAAAAAAACTTACATGAGAGCCATGGAAGGCTTTTGCAATAATGTGTGATGTGAGGCCAGAAACTGCAAGAGTGGGATTTATCCAACCCCCTTGGTTAATCATTTTCAAACTGTAGTATGCATCAGAATCACCCAGGTGACTTGTTAAAACATAGGCTGCTGGGCCCTACCCTCAGAGTTTCTGAAGCAGAAGTCTGAGATGAGACCCAAGCATTTCATTTGCAACAAATTCCCAGATGATACTGATGCTGCATTTTGAGAACCACTGCCTTGAAGAAAAATATCAATCCTGTATTATTCAATCCTGAAGAAAATATAGAAGAAGAGCATCTAGACAAGAGAAATCTGTGAGAAACCACTGGAGATATGACACCGTTTAGGAAGCACGTCCCATTTCTCCCTGCCATTGCCTTGGAACAACCAGGAAGACCCAGACAACTGCTGCAAGTGTCCTGAGGAGTTAGCATCATGTGAAGTCTGAGGGAACAGATGGGACTGACTAGTTGCAGTTTTAAGGAGAGTCTCCACCCATAACTATTGATGCTGTGGTATAAACAAGTAAAGACCTCAGGGAGAAATGGGTTACCAAATCCACCAAAATCAGAAATATGGGAACAGAAGAGTTGAGAATTTAGCATAAACATGAAAATTTTATAAAAGAAAGAAGGGCAGATGGTATCGATTTGAAACAAGAACAAGAAATCAAAAAGAATCAAGTGGAAATATTGATTTGAAACTAAAATACTGAGACAAAGCACAGTAAAGAGATGAATAATAAAATGGATATAGATTAGGTAAAAATTAGTGTTTAGAAGATAAAATTGGAGGAACTCTCCCAGAAAGAAGCAAGGAAGGTTAAAGAAATAGAGTATACAAGAGAAAAGTTAAGAATTGGGTATGCTTAGAAGTGCCAACATCAAGATAATAGGAATCCTAGAAATTAGTTAAAATAAAAATGGAAAGGATAAAATATGTATGGAAATTATGAAGGTTAATTTCAAAGAGATAAAGAAAAAAAGGAAGAGCTCAGATTGAAAGACTCCATAGCTGCCAAAGAAGAGATGAAGGAAAAACTCACAACTAGACACATCATCAATGTGATACTTAAGAACAGAAATGAGCATTCTAAAAGTCTCTTTATAGAAAGAGCAGAGAATATAAAAGTGACAAGATCAGACTGACATCAGAAGACAATAAAGTAATATTCTCAACAATCTGAAAGAAAAGAAATTTGAAACTAGTCAAACCCTCATTTAAATATGAGAGCATGATGAAAATATTCTCAGGCTTATAAGGCCTCATAACATTAGCCACACAAAGACTTACATTGGGGCAGGCCATGGTGGCTCAGCAGGCAAGAATGTTTGCCTGCCATGCCAGAGAGACCCAGGTTCGATTCCCAGTGCCTGCCCATGTAAAAAAAAAAAAAAAAAAAAAAAAAAAAAAAAAAAAAAAAAAAAAAAAAGTTAAAAAAAAAAAGGACTTACATTGAAAACATTTTTAGGGGAAGTGGTTAAATAAAAGGAAAAACAAATCCAGGAGATGTGTGAAGCAAAGGTGATCAAACACTGTGTTGTCTTTTTAAAAAAGAAAAGAAAAAAAAAACTGAGATTAGAGAAAATACATGCATAAGAACCCAAAATTCGGGCAGGCCACGGTGGCTCAGCAGGCAAAAACACTTGCCTGCCATACCAGAGGACCCGGGTTTGATTCCCGGTGCCTGCCCATGTATAAAATAAATAAATAATACATTAAAAAAAAAAAAAAGGACATAGTCTTTTCTGGAGTACATAATAGATTCAAACCAGCACATGCTGGAAAGGATGTATGTCCCCTAGAAAAGCCATGTTTTAAAAAAAAAAAGAACCCAAAATTCAAATTCTAGATTATATCAGTGTAACATAATATAAAATAGGGTATAAAATAGAGGTTATTGGGAGAAAGACCAGGGAAAATGAAAACATGCTTAAGTTCTTCTCCAGGTAGGGGGAAGATATAGATATCAATTCAGACTCTAAAAAGAACCTGACAACTGATAGATGTATGAGATGATACATACACTGTTAAAAATGACTCCAGGTTTCAATTCTGGGTGCTTAAGACAATAATGGCAACATTAACTCAAGAATGATAGGAAGTAGAAATAATGATTTGAGAGTGAAAGGACGACAGGTAGGGGAAATGAGCTACCAAGAGTAGTATAACTAGGAACAAAGTGGGGGAGAGGGGCGTGAAAAGAGTTCAAGTTGAATGTCCCACCAAAGATCAAAAGAGCTTTATGTTTTCCTTCAAGCAAAAGAAGGCTTGCAAGGATGAGGTTACTTTGCTTTGGTTTGTTCGTTTTTCAAGAAGTTAAGTGTTTTTCCATTCAGTGATGAGACAAATCATGCACAAGAATGGAACTTCAATGCTAGTGCCTGTCCCAACAGACAACTTGTTTGTAATTCACATCCATTGAGTCCCACCAGGGGCACATGGCCAGGTCCTACCCCTTTCAAGGATCGAATTTCTCAAGCACCTTCCCCTGTCACTTTTCTCTAAACTCAATCTCATCTTTCCCTAGGAAAGGGAACAAAGCCCCCTCCTTCGGAGAACAGGGTTGTGAAAGATAAATAAGAATCCATTGGTTGGAAAATGCAAGATTGAGTTTTTACACAAAGAAAATTATACTTGCATAGAAATAAAAACGTGAATTTATATGTCATGTTCAGAAAACTGCAGCTTTCACTATGTGTGACTGCATGAAAATGAGCAGCAGGAATATGAGCATCAAATGAGATAATGAATATGAATACAAGTGTTTTGCACACTATAAAGCACTAGATTAGTGCTAGATATGTCTAGCATTACCTATCTCAGAGGAAGCGAGAACTAAATGAAACAATTTGTAAAATTGTTTTGTAAACCTGAACAGCATTATACAAATGTCAATTATTATATGATTTTTGATACTCCTTCAGGATTGGAGGTATAGCAGAAAATGTAAGTAAATATAAATTTCTCTTAAATCCTTTGCCTTACACGTAACTAAAGAGCCAAGGTGGCTCTTTCCCCAAAATAAAAGTACAGTCTGCCCTAAAGGATAAATCTTTATTTTCATCAAGATTATTTTTTAAAATTGTTTTAAGTGTGTGTAACTCTTGAAAGACATAACTGATTTTCATTTAAGCTTTCTAGAGCCTTAAAACCTGGACACAGAAATACAAAGTACCCCAAATCCACAGATTCCAGTTGTTAACTTAGCTGGTTTCACCACTCTTGAAGGTTAAAAAAAAAAGATTTATCAAACACTGTCCCAAGCTTTAAGAAGCTTAACATATTGTATGGGAGTTATGGCAAGTTCACAAATAACCATAATACGAGGTTGAATGTATTCATTCATTTGAATGGGGCATTAGGAAATTTGCCCCAAGACTCACTCTTCATCCCTTCCTTACTACTAACTTCATCACTCCAATCCCACAACTTCAAATGTCATCCATTACACTGATATATCCCCAGTTTACTTTTCCAACCTGACTTCTCCTCTGAGCTCCAGGTTCATATATCTAAGTTGGCATCTTTCCACTCAGACATCTGATAAGCATCTCAAACTAGACATATCCAAAAATTAATTCTTATCTCCCCCAAAACCTGCTCTCTCTTCTACTTCCCCATCTTTATTCTGACCAAAAGGTCAGCAGTCATCCTTGACCATTCCCTTTCTTTTATACCCCACATGCAATTAATCAGTAAATTCTACCATACAAGTCTTTCTGATATACACAAAATCTGACCACCTTGAGCCAAGCCACTATGGTCTCTCACCCAGCATTACCTGCAACATCCCACAAATAATTCTCCCTACTTGTAGTCTGCACTCCCCACCCTCACTCAATAAACTAGGGCATGAAATCCCCTGCCTCAGAACCTTCCAGTGCCTTCACATCACTCTCAGATTAAAATTCAGACTCCTTACAAGGTCTTTCATGTCCATCACTCTCTCATGAAAGTAATCTACCACTCTCTACCTCTCCACCGCATACTAGCCCCACTGGCCATCTGGGCTGTCCTTCAAATATTTAAACATGCTGGGTTGATTCACATATCATAGTCTTAAGAATTGTGGTTCCCTCTGATGGGAATGATCTACCCCTAGATCACTGTATGCTCTCCTTCACGTCATTCAAATCTGTCTTAAATGCCACCTCCTCAAAGAACACTTCTCTGACCACCCTTGCCCATCCCAGTCTGCCACTCTCCATTCCCTACCCTACTCTGTTTTTCTTTACAGCACTCATTACTACCTGGCATTTTATTGTGAACCTACTCATTATTTTACTATCCACCCATAGAATGTCCACTCCATACAGACAGGAACACCACCTACCATGTCCTCCATTATAACCAGTGCCTAGGTAATGTGCTGGATTAAAAGGAAGTATGCCCCCTAGAAAAGTCATGTTTTGGTCAAAATCCCATTTCATAAGGGTAGAATGGTCTCTGTTCAATATGTATGTTTGAAACTGTGACAGGATCATCTCCCTGGATGACATGATTTAGTCAAGAGTGGTTGTTAAATGGGATTAGGTGATGACATGTCTCCACCCATTTGGGTGGGTCTTGATCGGTTTATTGGAGTCCTATAAAAGGGGAATGAGAGATTCAGAGAGAGCAACACTACGAAGCAGAGAGTCCACCAGCCAGTGATCTTTGGAGATAAAGAAGGAAAACGCTTCCTGGGGAGCTTCATGAAACCAGAAGCCAGGAGAGAAAGCTAGCAGATGACGCCGTACTCACCATGTGCCCTTCCAGCCAAGAGAGAAGCCCTGACTGTGTTCACCATGTGCCTTCTCACTTGAGAGAGAAACCCTGAACTTCATTGGCCTTCTTGAACCAAGGTATCTTTCCCTGGATGCCTTTGATTGGACATTTCTATAGACTTGTTTTAATTGGGACATTTTCTCAGCCTTAGAACTATAAACTAGCAACTCATTAAATTCTCCTTGTTAAAAGCCATTCCGTCTCTGGTATATTGCATTCCAGCAGCTAGCAAACTAGAACAGGTAAGAACTCAGTAGACTCTCAATAAGTATTTGTTCAATCAATAAATGAAAAAGCAGTGATTCAATATGTCGTGAGACTTGAAAAATCCATTTTATTTTGGGGGATGGATAAGGTTAGGCAACCACCCAACATATTCAGCACATGCACTATATCTTTTATACAAGCCAAGATTAGGCTACTTTCTGAATTAAGCAAAATGAACAGTGCATGCTGGTGCTGAGCCAAAAATAACATCAATTTAGGCAAGCAAATGCCACTAACTGATAGCAAAGCTGTGATCATGGTAGCAGCCAACTTTGCCTCTCTCAAACCATTTGATACCTTTGGGGTGGGTGTCATTCTCTTTCATAATCAGGATCATCAAGCTAGGCAAAATCCAGCTTATATTTTACCACTGTCTCTCCCAAGAATGACTGTCACCTAAATTATAGATGTTGATATTTCTGAAAGCATCCAGGTTGGTTTACAAAGAAGAGGTGTTTATAGAATGAAGAGTAGTACTATTGATGTCAAGCACTGTAAGGAAAACTAAGGATGGGAAGCTCCTGCCCTAAAGAGGTTAAAGAGCTAGTTCAGCAAGTCTGGGCCAAAATAAATGCCATGTACATTTGTTGAGTGCTTGTATGTTTGCTTATTTCAACTTGTCATTCATAATTAGTTCTTAAAATATCTTAAAACTCTATATCTAGTCATTTAGGGCAATTTATAATCTGTTTCAACCCTGTCTATCCAAGCTTATCTCCCCCATTTTCCAAAATGCTAGCTAGGTTCTGCTTTACCCCGGACTCTTTCACAGCATCCTCACTCCCACTGCCCTGCAGTTCCCATTTCTCAAAACACCTACCTTACTTTCCACTAGCCAATTCTTCAGAATTCAGTCAGATACTACCTCCATAAAGCCCCCTCCTTCTTCCATAGAACCCATTGACCTCCCACTTCTGAGAACTCCACAGAACCAAAGGTCCTCATCTATCACCCTGGCACAGGACTTAGCACTGCTTCATGTTATAACGTAACTATTTCCCCGAAGGGATTAGACTCCCAATGACACTGTAAGATCCTGGAGTCATGGAGTATATCCCTATAGATTTTTTTTGTTTGATTGATTGATTGATTGGTTTTTACTCACCCATAGCTCCTGAAAATAGTGTTAGGTAATAGCAAGCGTTCAATAAACACCAATTGAATTGAAAATTCAGACTGTGAATATTTGTATTTCAGAGTCCCAAAGGGTTCTCAAGGATCACTCATCACCCTTTCCTTCCAGCAAGTAACATGGAAAGAATTCAAATTCAGGATTATGAAACTTTGGGCAATTTATCCTTTCTCATCCTCAATTCCCTCCAGCCACACTAAATTTCTTTTCTTTCTTAGAATGTGCCTTGCTGACTCTTAACTCAAGGCATTTTCCTAACACTCGTAATTTCCCCAACCAGGGCCAGGGCTATGGAAAGGCAAGTGAGGCACCGAGAGGAGTAAAATTTAAGCAGGCCTCACTCTCAGGGTCATGTAAGTGCCTCACCTGCCTCTACTTGGTCCCAGCCCCATTTCCAGTTTCTAGTCACCCCCCAGTTCTAAGACGATACAGCTCTTCTTCTGGGAGATATTCCTAGACTCAGTTATATCCCCCATTGTAAGCTCCCCTATCTCAAAATACAAATACACTTTCCTCTGCTCTGATTTCTTATTTGTAGTCTGTCTTCTCTGAAAGATAATAAACTCAATGCCTGGTAGGCTCACAGTTTATCTCCAATGCTTAGCATTATGCCTATCACATAGTTGGTTCTCAACAAATGTTTGTTTGACACATTTTTACTAATACCGAGACCTGAAAGCATCCCTCACATAGAGACACATGCACAGGTTTTCTCAAAGATTTCTCTGGACTGTATATACATTATACCAAAAGTTCAAAACTATACAATAAATCAAGTAATTTTAATACCACTGAGAATAACTGGCTAAGTTTGGAACTGACAAGGAAAAGGTGCAACAGTAATCTCAACTGAATCACATTAACATTATCTGAGGAATGATAAATACAAACGATTTCTCAAATGTATGTTGAACATAAGCTGTAGATTCCATTCAAAGGAATATATGAACATTGATCATTTTTAAATCTTTTATGTATATATTATATCCCTTCAAGTTTAGTATTTGTACTCTCTAAGCATTTCTTTTATTTCCAAGGTCTATGATTTTTCTAAATTCACCCTAAAGAATCAATTTAAATTCCAGGGAAAAAATAAGCTTGTTGATCTTATGTCCTATTTTCCTTCTAAATATCATATTTCCTTGCTTACTCCTTCTATACAAAGATTTTCTCTCTTATTTTCACCACTACCACTCTACATGTGATATTTATTATTAATACTGTTTCTGGCTTCTTCCAAAAAATATACAAAAATCTATCTACTCCACATATTTGTTTCTATTTCTTTAATAGTAATTCATTAAAATTTATAACTGTGTTCTGGAATCATTTTGGCATTTATGGTACTGATTTTTATATACTTATCTAACTTTCTCTAGGACATTTAAGTCTACCCTAGTTATTTGCCATCTTCACTAGGTTAAATATCCCAACAGTTTAGGTCCTACTCATAAGTAGTTACATCAATTTTCATTGTTAGACTCACAACTTTTAATTATAAATCAATCTTTCATGTTTTAATTTACCTCCGAGAGAGACTTAATTGACCAAAAAAAGTCTCATACAGGAGTAAACGTTTTGTTCTTCACCCCAACATCCACCATCACTCAGAAACCATGAAGATGTCATTTCTAATATTCAACATCTCATCATATTTCCTTACTTTTCAACTTTAAAGATTTCTGACTTTCCTATGCTTTCTCAGCTCACTTCCACAGCATTACCTTGGACCTTATCATCACCCCAGAAACGTTCTCAATTCTTATGTCTTCACCTCTCACACTATGACCTCATAGCCTTCTTGCTCTATCCTTCTATTTCTCATGCTTCCCTGCCTTTGACCCACTACAGTAACCTTAAGGTCTAAGACTATTGGACCATCTCTGGCTTCCCCTCCTTCCATACTCAGCTCCAACTCCACCTGCTGTACCTTAAAACTTCTCTTGCTTGTACAATGAACTCTCTCCACTGCTTGTCCTTCTACCACACTCAACCCATGGGCTAATCCATCTGCCTGCCTTCTCCTCTCTGATCCTGGGCTGCAGTGTCAGAGAACACACAGGGTTGCAGTTCAGTTACACTGTGTGCTGGTTTGAAAGGATTTATGTGCCCTAGAAAAGCCATGTTTTAACCCTAATTGATCTTGTGGGAGCAATGGTTTCTTCTAATCCCTATTCAGTACTATAGGATGGAAACTTGATTGCGTTATCTCCAAGGAGTTGTGACTCAATCAATTGTGGGTATTAAACTTGATTAGAAGGAGATGTGTCTCCAACCATTCTGTGTGGGTCTTGATTAGTTTACTGGAATTCTTTTAAAGAAGTATTTTGGAGAAAGCTTCAGGACACCACAGAACCACAAAGCAGAAAGTCCACCAGCCACAGACCTTTGGAGATGAAGAAGGAAAATGCCTCCCGGGGAGCTTCATGAAGCAAGAGGCCTTGAGAGAAAGCCAGCAGAGGCTGACATGTTCACGATGTGCCCTTCCAGCTGAGAAATGCTGAACATCTTTGGCCTTCTTGAACCAAGGTTACTTTCCTTGGATACCTTAAATTTGACATTTCTATAAACTTGTTTTAATTTGGACAATTTCACAGCCTTAGAACTGTAAACTTGCAGCTTAATAAATTCCACTTTTTAAAAGCCATTCCGTTTCTGGTATGTTGCATTCTGGCAGCTAGCAAACGAAAACACACTATAAATATGCAGCATCCAGTCTACCTGAGCCCTCACCCCGGCCTGGCAATCCCATTATTATATGTCCTGCTCACCCCTTCCCATTCCCTTTATGTCTTTTCTCAAAAGAAAACCTTTTTTGCCCATTTTATAGAGATTATCAGGCAGTAATTCATTCATTTTCCTTCCCTCTTACCTCAAAACTGTTCCCCACCTGCACTCATCCTCATTTTCACCACCCTCCCTCAGAAGAAGGAAGAACCCTCTACTTTATACAGCTTAACCTTTTGTTCTAGTTTGCTAGCTGCTGGAATACAATATACCAGAAACGGAATGGCTTTTAAAAGGGGAATTTAATAAGTTTCTAGTTTACAGTTCTAAGGCCAAGAAAATGTCCCAGTTAAAACAAGTCTATAGAAATGTCCAATCAAAGGCATCCAGGGAAAGATACCTTGGTTCAAGAAGGCCGGTGAAGTTCAGGGTTTCTCTCTCAAGTGAGAAGGCACATGGTGAAAACAGTCAGGGCTTCTCTCTCGGTTGGAAGGACACATGGCGAATATGGTGTCATCTGCTAGCTTTCTCTCCTGGCTTCCAGTTTCATGAAGCTCCCCGGGAGGCGTCTTCCTTCTTCATCTCCAAAGGTCACTGGCTGGTGGACTCTCTGCTTCATAGTGTTGCTTTCTCTGAATCTCTCCAAAATGTTTCCTCTTTTATAGGACTCCAGTAAACTAATCAAGACCCACCCAAATGGGTGGAGACATGTCATCCCTTAATCCAGTTTAACAACCATTCTTGACTAAATCACATCAACCAGCGAGATGATCCAATCACAGTTTCAAACATACAGTATAGAATAGAGATTATTCTACCTTTATGAAATGGGATTTATATTAAAACATGGCTTTTCTTAGGGGGCATACTTCCTTTCAAACCAGCACATTCCACCCTCTGGCCCCTAAAAAAGACATGTTTTTCCCATATACAAATACATTAATTTCATAACAGTATCAGAAACCTTGAACCTTTCAATAGCAATACAAATGAAGTACAAAATTAAAGACAGTATAAAATCTCATCAAGTCACTTACAGGCATGGTCTGTCTTAAGGCAAAATTCTCTCCATTTGCTCTGGACCTTTGAAAACTCATAACAAGTTATTTGCTGCCAACATACAAAGGAGGAACATTCATAGGATACATATAAACATTTCCATAGGGAGGAAGGAACACAGGGGTCACTGGACCCATACAGTTTCAAAAACCTGCAGGGCAAAGTCCATTAGATTTCGGTCTGAGAGTCATTTATCCTCAGGGCTTTAGAAAGTGACAGTCCCACCCTTTCCAAATGCCTATGCCTGCCTCTCTCTGAATGCAACCTTGGGGGATATTGGGGAGACCACCCTTCTCTAGGCTCCACCCTCTCCAAGCATTGGGGCCACACCCGAGCTCTCTGCCATCTCCGGGGTACACACTCAACCCCTCCATGTGGTGGCAGCCAGGCTCTCCCCAAACCCCAAGAAATGTGCTTCATCCTCTCCAAGGCCTGAGGCGGCATGACTCTTCCACTGCAACGAGGTGGAAGACCCATTCTCTGCCTTTGGGTCAAACTCACCCTCTCCACGTGCTTGGGTGGGTCCGCTCTCCTGGCCCGAGGCTTCTTGACTTCAGACCTCAGTCTCCATGGCTTTGTCTCTGAAGTTATTTTTCCTCCAATGTATCCCTTCTCTGAACCCCTCAGTCCAGAATGACAGTGACTCTGTTTATACAGGTCCCACAGCACTCTCGTCAGCTTTCTATGCAGTAGTGTTGGATCATGCCCATCAGACATAAGGAGTTTCCACAAATCTTTCCTGGATAACTCCATGTCTGATCCTGACTTTCTCTGAAATGTCTGACTGGTTTCACATTGGTTAAATCCACACACAGGGCACTATACTCTGGGGTCTCCCTTTCTGTAGGCCCAGAATGTTCCATAACCTCAATTTCTGGTTTCTTTGTACCCAAGAGTTCAGTTCTCAGCTTATCTCTTTCATCTCGCATTTCACTATAAGCTGTGAGGAGAAACCAGGCTGCGCTTTCCACATTTAACTTGGAGATCTCTTCTGCTAAATATCCAAGTTCATGGCTTTTAAAATCTGCCTTCCAGCCAAAGCCACTAGTCAATTTTGCCAGATTATCTGCCATTTTAAAACAAGGATCGCCTTCCTTCCAGTTTGCGATAACACGTGCCTCATTTCTGTCTAAGGCCTCATCAGAGGTATCTTTAGAGTCCACATTTCTACCAACACTCTCTCCAAAGCATTCTAGGCCTTCTCTATCAAGTTTCTCACAACTCCTCCAGATTCTTCCCTTTATCCATTTAAAAAGCCATTCCAACATGTTTGGTATTTGCAAACTGCAACAGCAGCACCCCACTCTCCAGTACCAAAATCTGTTCTAGTTTGCTAGCTGCCGGAATGCAATATACCAGAAACGGAATGGCTTTTAAAAGGGGAATTTAATAAGTTTCTAGTTTACAGTTCTAAGGCCAAGAAAATGTCCCAATTAAAACAAGTCTATAGAAATGTCCAATCAAAGGCATCCAGGGAAAGATACTTTGGTTCAAGAAGGCCGGTGAAGTTCAGGGTTTCTCTCTCAAGTGAGAAGGCACATGGTGAAAACAGTCAGGGCTTCTCTCTTGGCTGGAAAGGCACATGGCGAATATGGTGTCATCTGCTAGCTTTCTCTCCTGGCTTCCGGTTTCATGAAGCTCCCCGGGAGGCGTCTTCCTTCTTCATCTCCAAAGGTCACTGGCTGGTGGACTCTCTGCTTCATAGTGTTGCTTTCTCTGAATCTCTTTCTCCAAAATGTTTCCTCTTTTATAGGACTCCAGTAAACTAATCAAGACCCACTCAAATGGGTGGAGACATGTCATCCCTTAATCCAGTTTAACAACCATTCTTGACTAAAGCACATCAACCAGCGAGATGATCCAATCACAGTTTCAAACATACAGTATTGAATAGAGATTATTCTACCTTTATGAAATGGGATTTATATTAAAACATGGCTTTTCTTAGGGGGTATACTTCCTTTCAAACCAGCACACCTTTCACCCATCTTCTAGGTCACACCCTTCTCCATCTGTTCCAGTTATTCCACTTTTTCCATCTGTAACCTCTCCTTCTACAGCAAGGCTTTACCCTCATGAGAGAAGAGCTCAGGTGTCTCCCTACTCATTGATAAAAATGATTTCTCCAATATCTCCCTTTATACAGTCATTCTATGTCTCCCATAATCTCTCTTCTCTCCCCCTTTTGTAGCCACACTCCATTCTATACTCTCAGTTCCCATTTTCTCACGTTCATTCAAGCACCAGCCTATACCAATCTGGCTTCCATCCAAAATGCCTCTTGGCAAGGTCAACTGCTAACTGTCAGATCTAAAAAGCAATTTTAGTTCTCATATTAATTTGTCTAGTGTATGTGTTGACATCCTTCCTCCTTGAAGTCATTTCTGTCCAGTTTCCACAGTTCACCCTCTTCTGGATTGCCTACTTCCTTTGGACTGCATTTTGCAATCTCTTTTGTGGTCTCCCTTTTCTCCTGTTCCAAACTCTATTCCCACAAAATCTGGGGAGTGGAGGGAGTGTTATTAAACTCTGACCCAAGCTGGGGTTCTAGAATCCAGGACTAGTGCAGGCAAAAGGGCAAGGTATTCCCTAATATAGAGTAAGGTGCCAAGGAGAATCCAAAACATAACATTCAAAAGCAAAGATGGGTCAAGAACCAAAAGCCCAAACAAGGCACTGGTTTAAAGAAGTCAGGGAGGGAAATAAAAACCAGGTCCAAGACATGAGCACAAAAAGGAGGCAGCAAATTGAAGGCAGCAAATTTTGCCCATGCCAGCAGAAATTCTCTAGGGCACAATTCGGAGGGAAACAGAGTCCTTTTCTAGGATACCTAAAATCTCACCTTTGGGTACAAATGGGGCCATTAAAAAAAACTGAACAGAGGATGATTATTGTCTGTTTTAAAAGATTTTATTTTTCCACCTTCTCATGAAAAATCTGATCTGGCTACTAAGCATCCACATTCCCATGCAGCAACAAGTAGCTGATTGAAGGACTGGAGGCATCTGAGTTGCAACTCCTACTCAATACTGGCTCCCAGGAGGGGCCCATCGGTATGCACAACTTCAGGGGCCAATGAATTAACAAATCTCATATCTAAAAGTCCAGCCTCCAACTCTGTTCACAGCCCCAGGCCTGGGTGTCCCACAAGCATGTCATATTTTTTACTTCTTCGAAACCAAAACCCAAAATCATCATTAATCTTCATCAATACCCAAACCTGCTCCCTTTCTCATGTTCACTATCTAAGAAAAGAATCACAATCAGTTCAGTTGCTCAAGTCAGGAATCCCATGGGATCCTCTTTCCCCATCTCTCTTCATATCGAAGTCATAACTAAGACTTATTTCAACCTCCTAAGGAATCCCCACGGCCACCACCCCGTTTCACCCATTCACTATATGCCTAACCAAATTATCGTCACTTTACTCAGGTCCCACCTCTCACTTCTCCACCTCCAATCCATCTTCACGACTACCACAGTGAGTTTTCTTATGCACAAATGTGATCCATGGTTACAAGATCTGGGATCCTTGACAGCTGTTCCAGCCCCTACGCAAATGTCTTCCCTCATAATAATACTGACTTTTATTATTATACAGTATTTCCCCCAATAAGTCATGCTTTTTCAGGTTTTACCAATCATAATAACAACTCTCCTACTTAATGCTCACTATACAACAAACACAAGGGAAAGCACTTTACATATATTCTCTCATTACAATTCTCAGAGGCGGGTACTATTATTATTTCCAATTTTCCAAATGAGGAAATGGGCCTCAAAGAGTTAAGAATTTATGTGAGGAAGCAAAGGTACAAGTGGCAAAGATGGGATTTTACTCCAAATCTCAACCCAAAGCCCATGCTAATAGCCATGACACTATACTGCCTCTTTTATACATACTTTTGTGCTCCTGCGGAATACATTTTCCCCACAGAATGCATTTCACTAATCTCTCAAACCTCAGCTCAAATACTGACTTCCCCAAGTGGCTTCCCCAACTTCTTCAGTTAGACTTAGAGACTTGCATTATACCAATTACAGCATCATATTAAGTTTTAATTGTTGATCTACCCAGTAGATGTTTTTTGAGAACAAAACTCTTCTAATGCTGTCTTCAACACACCTAGGAGCCAGTGGTTGCTCAATAAACATTGTTGAATGAATAAATGAATGAAACTGGTTAAAATTTTGTATGGTATACAGATTAAGAAAATATTGTCTGCTTTGAAGAATTATACATCGTCAAAGAAAAGTAGAAAATCTGAGTGCGTAAAGAACCATTTTAGACCTTGCTGACCCAAACAGGAAATTCTCATTTACAAAGACAAAAATCAGCTTCTATGCACTTTCAGTTCTTTCACAGGTGAATTTCCTTACTTTCGAACACCTCCTAGGGGGAAGACTTTTTCTCCAATCACGGCCAGCACACTACTCCAATCTGAGAGAGTGAATTTGGGTATAATAATTTTTACAGGTGGGATAAGTAATCTTCCATTTGTGAAAACACTGTAAAAATACAAAAAAAAATCCATTAATATCTTAAACTTCAGTGGAAAACATTGGAAATTCAAAAAGAAATTCACAGAATTACAGAATGTTAAAAATACAATGCACTCAGCAGTTCACTAATGTTAGATATCACACCATTCCCAGAGTATCATTATCAAGCTGCAAAGAACATCTTAAAATCTGGTGACATAACAAAAACACGTGTTATGAAAACGTAAAATATTTTTCATAAAATATAAAATGCCCAAATGAACAGGACAAAACTCTACTTTTAAAAAAATTTTTTTAATATGCCACCATGAACGAAATCTTAAATTTGTGTCCATTTAGAAAACAATGGGTGAAATTTTGCCTTAAAACTGTAGTTATTTTCCCTTCCCATGGAGCCAAGATAGTCTTCCAAAGGAAATAATGTACAATCCTTTGAAAAGATAATAGAAACAACTGATTTCACTCTTGAAGTTTTAAAAGAGTTTCACTGTGATCTGGTTTATTTTATTAATAAATAAATTATTTTTTAATAATAATGAGATGGTGTCACACTAATCAGAACCACTTGGCAATCGTTTCAGACTCTTGTAACAAATAATAAAATAAGGTAAAATAACACAGTTATTTTAAGTCTGATAACAATGACTGTTACTATTTAACAATAAATAAACTCAACTTTACAACTCTGGTTTCTAATTTTTTACCTTTTTTCATAACTTAAAATATATTTCATTATTAATGTCTAGCACTTGAACAAAATTCAGGTCTTGCGTTTTGACTGAAAAACTGTATTTTGCTTCTCTTTTCTAATCCAAACAGGTACTCTCATAAATTACTAAATTGGGGGCATATACATAGAAAAAGTTACTCAAATCAATATTCATGGACTCAAGAATATACAGGGTCCCTGGACCAGATGGGTATGGAGCCTGGGGAGGCTGGCTCTCTGGGGCATCAGTGGTTCCATCTCCCTGCCCCATGTTGTTGGCAGCCCCTCCCAACATGGGGGGGTAAGAATGCTCATGGCCCAGGTGCCCCTGTAGGGGGGATAGAAGGATCAGGGGTGAGGGTGGAGTTGTGCAAAGAGGGTGGGGTTTGACAGACTAGTATGATTGCTGAATCATGGGAGTGATGTTTCTTTTGGTTTCCAGTGTCTTGGAGCAGCTAGAAGTGAAGACCCAAAATTGTGGAATTGTAACCCACACCAAATTCTGAGGTCTGTTCTACAACCAATTGTTGCACTGTGCTTTGCAATTTGTTGCTTTTCTGTATATATGTTATTTGTCAAGAAAGGGAAGAAAAAAGTCAATTGTGATGATAGGAAAATATGTATTCCTTCTGGACTCCTGTGTTCTCGAGCAGCTGGAGGGAGGGATCTGAGGGCATGGTGCGGTGTCCCATGGCAAAATCTGGGATCTGCCCTGTGACTGCTTGTTGAGGAGTGCCCTGGAAATTATTGCTTTTTTCTTTCATTGCTTTGTGCATATGTTGTATTGTACAGTAAAAAAAAAGTTTAAAAAAAATACTCAGGGTCATGGTCAGAGATGCTTTCATGGCATCAGATGATAAATATACTCCAGTCAAAAGCATCATATCAATTTCAACTATAAACTAAGATACTATACTTTTTAGCAGCAAAAGAGGTGATATATTCATTAATTTAAGATTTTTAGTTTTCCTCTAGTCTTAACAGTCCTCTTTTGTTTTACCCCAAACAGATTTACAAAACATAATCATTTTATAGCCTTTTCTCAAATTTTATATTATTGCTTATATTGTACAAATAACTTCAGTAACTGCCTTTAACAAACTTGGAAATATCTAAAAATATATTGGAACAAGGATAATTCATCACTATCATACGGAATTTTGTAAACAATCTTATTTGGGTTAAGAGCATAGCTTTAACAGAGAATTCTTTATTTTGTCCAAAACAGCACAACAAAAACATCTTGAACAATACAAAAAACCTATATAAAAAATATCTCCAATATTTTTTCTTTGTAAGGTAGCTAGACAGTATATGTGAAAGAAAGTACTGTTGATGGGGCAAGAGGAAAACTGATCATTGGGCTATGATCCAATCAGCCAGGCACTAGCATTCAAAGACCAGGTAAACATCAATTTTAATCAGAAATAGCAGGATTTAAAACATTTTGTTTTACTGTTGTTTGTTTTCCTTAATTGCAAACAACTTAGAATTTGAAAAATGTACCTCTCTTTTTTTTAATTATAAAATAGTAGACAGATCATTGGCTTGGATCTAGAAAAACCTGAATCCAAATCTACATGTACCATTCAACTACTGAAATAACTTTTTTTATTTTGAATTATTAACATATTTGTGCACAATAAAGAGAATAAGTTTTTTGCTAGGGCTTTGTGGAAAAAGAGGCTTCCAATCAATGCAGAGCCCAACTTTTCCATACTTAAAATACAGCCCCAAATTAAACCTCAGAAAGCAATGTTATACACAAGTTCCATCACAATTAATCAATGTTCTACTACTTTTACAATAAACTATTGCTACAATATTTTCAGCTCTTGGTTTTCTTAATTGGTTTATGCTGAAAGTCTTTTTAAATGTAGATTACTAATAGTAATAAAAGAAATAAATGTTTGAACAAGATCAGGTTATATTTTTGTCTAAATTTTTAAAGATATTTACTATACATCTTTATCCTGGGTGTGGAGAATTAGTACCATCATACACTGTTGATGTTGTTCAAAATTAGCACAATTTCTGTAGGTAATTATATATATATACATAATATATTTTTTATATGTATAAAATCAATAAGATGTACAGAATCGACAACATTGATTCAGTCATTACATTCCATGAAATCCATCACACGAAATTGTGGACAAGATTTACATGTAAAAGTGTTTCTCATAGAATTATTTATATAAACAAAAATATAAAAAACCTAAATGTCCAAGCATGGAGGAATGGTTAAATAAGGTATGACATAGCAAGACAATAACAAATTATGCAGTCATTACAAATTATTTTTGAATTTGTATTTACATGGGGAAATGTTCAAATATAGTTAATATATTTTTAAGAAACCTAGATACAGAGGGAGTTCTAAAAGCAAATGTTGATGTTTACTTTGAATAACTTAACTAACTTTAAATAATAACAATTTAATAACAACTTTAATGACTTCAAGTTTAATAGTGGTTGTCTCTGATGAGTGGACTAACATGATTTTTATTTTATCTTTTACATTTTTCTATAATTCCACTTTTTTTATAGTAAACATGTAATTGGGAGGAAACTACCTGTTATAATTTCTTTTTTAATTTTAACAATAAAGAAAGGAAGAAACTGAGGTTAAGCAGTAGAGCCCTTTCTACTGCCTACCACCTCTCACTTCGCTCTCTTCACTTCTGAACAACCGGGTAAGACATATCATAAATGTGCTGTTTCTCTGAGAAATATGTTGATGATATTAGGCTGGAAAAAAACAGAATCGTTTTTATTTCTGTTATCACCACTACCCTCAGAGAGTCATAATCAATTGTAGCGGGGTTATATAATGAAGTAGTGAGTGAGCATGGTCGTGATATATTAGACCAGCTGCCTGCGACTTCCACTCACCCTGGGGTAATTCACTCCAAAAAGTTTACCCCCAAGAACCAGTTCATGTTACAATTTGAGTCATACTGAAAAGTTGTCCACTCTCAAAGTCAGAAGAAACAGACTCTAGGACTGATTCTAAAACTGAATAGCTCTGTGTCTGGACAACTCGTTCCCCCACTAGATTGTGAGCTCTTGGAAGAAGTCCCACTTCTGAATCACTCTGTATCTCCAGGGCCTGGTATCTATTCAGGAGGCACTGAATAAATGCAAGATGTGTGCTGGGATGGATGGACCAGATGGACCCATGAATGAATGAATGTATAGATGAATGACTCTCTTAGTCTCAATTTCCCCATTTCTAAAACTAGAATCTGAATACCTGTCTCCACCTATTTCACAGGGCTATAATGAGGCAAAATGAGATGATGAATGTTTTGATTTGAAAAAGGTAAAGCCATTACTTTTTAAAACTAGGGTACCATGACTACTATCATTATCAAATATGCACATAAAAAAGGAAGGGTGAAGTTTCTAAACTGATATTTTGAGACAGTATAAAAGAAATCTGGGAGCATTTAGAAGTAGTTCCTGCTGATCCTAAACTTCTTTATCTGCAAGATGCGGAGATCAGACCAGATGCTCCCTCAGCCACTTCTTCAGATTCAAGAGACCACAGCTCCACCTGGTATCAGGAACATGTCGAAGAGGAGGCCTGAAGGTTGGGACTTCTCTTCTCCCTTCCTCCCTTGGGTCTCAGGCTCCAGAAGAGAAACAACTAGTTCCTAAGTAAAACTACCCCTGGGGTGCAGACAATTCTTTGTCAGCTCACTTTTAAATAAACAACAAAATAAGATAATTTCTCCCATGATACATTTAGTTTATCATTTCATTTTCTAGACTAATCTAAATTGAATGAGTGAAGGAGTGACTATGTGAAACCTTCCTATAAATGGGATAAGTAATAACTGATTTCTAAGAAACTTGGGCAAAGTGCAGCAACTGCCTAATTTTACACGGCTTAATGACAGAACCGGGACCTGAATCTGGGCCTCAGTTGCCAAACTGGTGACTTCAAACACACACGATGACAATCAGCTAAATTCTGTGGTGACTCAGACAGTCAGTGAGCATCAGATTTTCTAGCCAACTTCCAGCTCCCGCAGAACAGAAGCTCAACAAGTCATTCATTCCCTTTGCTTCAGCTTTTCCATTTCCCAAGAAAAGTCAAAACGTCCTTCCTCCCTTGAACATCTAAGATTTTGAAAGCTAACAACTATTTTTTTATTTGTTTTTATAGTTACAGGTCCCAAGCAAACATGATCAGGACTTTTCCATGTACAAAAAAAATGCCATGTTTGGATGGATATTTGGGTCCATCTAGTGGAATTTCATAGCACACCAATGAAAAGGATGGCACATATGCTATAAGAGCAAACGGTTTACTTCTATCACAATAAAAGAGAATCACTGATGTCTTGGGTCATGCCCATAAAATATAGTTTCAGGGATATGTATCTTTGCTAGGAAGGACCCAAAATGTTACAAAAATGCCCCCCTGAGATTTCTACACATTCTACAGAAAATGATGTCCTTCATGAACTTTAGAAGTACTGTGCCTTTCATTTTCAAAAATAGCTCTCACATTTATAAAGGTACTATGGGAAGATATTCCTGTATTATAGTGGGTCCCTTTCAAAAACCTAACTGTATTTAAAGAAAATGATAATTGAGGTTTTAAGTATAAGTGAAAGGAACAAATTTCAGCAAACAGGAAATGTTCCAGAGTCCCAGACCTTGTACCCTTCTCCTTCACAATATGATCTTTCAGGCCAAACAGTTTTCCCACCTCCTGAACCCTCCACTGCCCAATTTTCTTGACAGGATTGACAGCGAAAGACAACTTACCTGGAATGTTGTAGAAGGGACTCCTCTGTGATAAACAGCTTGGCCTGGATATCTGACACTAACATCTCACATGGGAACTCACTAAAACTCATTTCATTTTGAAGCAAAACATGGTAAAAGGGAGGGTGCCAGCTTCAACTTTACCATTAGATACAGTTTATTTAATCACTAAAATATTAAAGCATCGCAAGCAAAGAAGGAATTGGGGAAAATCATTACCACGTAGTGAATTCCTACCATAGTCAGTACTGTGAAGGGCTCATCAGATATATTATCAAAGTTTATACTCACCACAAACTTGCAAGGCCAATATTATCAGTCCTACTTTACAAATGAAACAAATTCAAAAAGATAAAGTGTGCTGAAGGTCACAAAGCTGATAAGATGAAAAACCAGGATTTGAATCAATACTTTGAGTCAAATACATGCTCTTCTATAGTCCCATACAAAATAAGGCAGATTGTCCTAAAAAGTGGTCTCAAACGATATAAATGCCTTTTTACTGAAAAAAACATACATACCTAGCACTAAAATGTCTTCCTAGGACAGTGATGCACCGAGACTCCAACATATTCATGGTGGAGGAACTCACGGTGGGAAAAAAAATGACTTTTAAATTTCCTTTCAATCCAGCAGCTATAACAGCTATGTTAAAAAAAAAAAAAAAAAAGAGCCTGACTACATTTTGTGTATGACACACTTACCTTTCCAACTGATGTAAATTGTTCTATAACAATTTATAGAACATGATGATTAGACTGCTTTTCCAAAATCAAGATTCAAGAGAAGAAGGAAATATAACAATTGAAAGACTTACTCATAGAGAAGGTAGTCTATGGAAGATTACATCTTCAGAAAGATAGAGAAGGAGAGAGTTTCGTCAGGCTAAAGAGTATAAATTTTAATCTATGACAAGTTTTTTATTTTTTTCACCTATAATATATACTCACTTTATGTATCGGGATGTGTGCTGAAATGTGTGCCACCTGGAAGGCACATTCATTTCACAATGTATCACTGGTTTGATCTGCAAAAAGAAAATCAAGCCTCAGAATTCAGTTCAAATTCATGAACACTTGTTACATATAACAGCATGCACAGCACCACCCCCAAAACCTAAGTAAATGAGGGCCCCTTTGTCAAGGGACTTATTATGCTTCAGGTACTTTAACAAAATTATGGGGCCTCAAAAATGGATGGGGTGGCCTCTAATTGAAGGCTATAAGATTTGTCTACAGATTTGTTTTCCACAATCAATAAATCTTCAGCTCTTTGTTTATGGTTCCACCCAATGAAAAGTCTACAGAAATTATTTATTTGGGTATTTGGAGATGATATATTTGATGATTTTTTGGGAAACCTTTTACACTCCATACTCAGATGTGCTTCATTGTCAAGTGCATATTTAGATTATATTCTTGAATTGTAATGTTGATCTGCTACTTCTTTTAATACAATTTGACTGAAAAAGTTGAAAATATATATATATTTATATATATATATATTTGAGCCAGGGGTCCTGCCAAACAGGTAAGAACATCTTCACTGGGTTTTCTGACCCCCTTCTATTTTTTTCTATGACTCCTAATCTGAGAAGCTAGGCCAACTGCTGTGGCCTCGTTAAAACTTCTTCCTCAGGTCCATTGGGGTCAAGAAACTGAAGTGGGAAAATAATTTCTGACACCTGTCACAGGTGAGAAAACGTTTCTCATCCTCATGACCCTATTGTTAAAGAGTAGAGCAAATGGATGGGAATTTTTCTTTAGGAGCTAATGTTAATCACACCTGTGCTAAGTGCTGTGGTCCTAGCCCCAGCACGATCCCAAACTCATTCAAGGATTCCCCTCCAGTACTTCAATCTACATGTGCCAGAACCTAACTCATTGCCTTCCTCTGAAAAACTGTTCCTTTTTCCTTGTTCATTCTCTATCTACCCAGTCCACCAGGCTGAAAACCTTAGAGCTATTTCACATCCTCCCTCTGCCTCATCCCTCACATCCAATTAGTCATAACGAATTCTGTTGGCCTCTGCCCATCTCACATTCTCAGTTACATTCCCACTGTTCTAGTTCAAAATCTCATTAACCTCTCACCTTGATGAGTATAATATTTTCCTAATGGACTATAGGAGACTCCCTTCCACAGTCTCTTCTCTGCAATCCCTCCCATCTCCCACAGTTGGATTGCTTACAACACAGTTCTAATCACAGACCTCCACTGCTTAAAACTATGTGATGGTCCCCTACCATCTACAGAACAAAGTCTAATCCTCTAACCTGGCACTGATCACTTTTGACATTCTGTCTCTCCCTCTCCAATTTACCTTAACAGCCTTATTTTGCTCCCTGTCACTCAAAACACTCTATATTATGTTCCAATCCACTTCTATGCTCCACTGGCCAGTCCACATTCAGGCCCTGTGCCTTTGTTGCCTTGTGTCCCTGTTCAGTCTCTTTCCAGCTCAGGGCCCCTCCCCCTGACCCACCTCTCCCCTCCACCCCACCATGCTCACCACCGCCCTTCAAAGCCTAGCCTGGGAAACCATCTTGAAACCTCACAGTCTGAATTAACCATTCCTTTTCAAAATGCCCACTAATTATAATTCATTTTCAGTACTCAACACTTCATACACTGCTTTATACTTTCACGTATCCTTCTCCCACTACGTTGCAAGCTCCTGGTAGACATGTGCTACAGGTCCTTCATTACTTCACACAAAGGCCACCAGTGGGTGGGTCAGGACTGTTCTGGACCCAAGCCTACAGAGATTTCCCCACACTGAAAGCTGCTAATCTTCCCACTACCCCTCTCAAGCCATGATATGTCCAGAGAAACCCTAAGGCTTAGCCTCAAGAAGTCCCTGTTGTTGGCTTGTAATTCAGTTCTAACAAATTTATTTCTCTCTCACTTTTCCTACTCTACCTTGAGATTGGACTCCTGAACCTCATCTTGCTGCCTAGGGCCCTGCTGTCTACTCCCTCTCCAGCTCCAAAGCCTCCCCAGTTATAGAGACTCTCACTTCGTTGAGTTAGACATTAAGGGTTGCCTGGAATTATGCTTAACTTCCTTAAGTTAAGCATTAAGAGCTTGCCTGATCTGTTGTCATGCAAGATCCAACAGTGAGGGTCCAGCAGGGGACCAGATTTCCTCCCATTCCCCTGGATGGACTTCCACCCAGGCCCTCTCTGCTGCCATGTCTCTTGCCACTCCCTGCTAGGCTTTTACAGCTCATCCACAAGACATGCTATTTAACTTACTAATGGTTATAGAAATCTACTGAATGACTTCAAGTTGAGTAAAACATCATCTATAAAAGTTTCTTTGCCAAGAATAAAGTCTTTCTGTAAGCTTGAAATGCCATTAGTCAAAATGGAGAACTGACTGAAGGCTATGGATAAAAGATGGTAAACTTTGGAGCCAGTTTGGTAAATGGGAAAAATTACAGTTCTTGGACTTACGCAGACCTGGGTTGAAATTCTAGCTCTATCTCTTACTACTGAGTGACTTTTTCACTTTAATATCTCTGAGCCACAATTTATAATTTTTTAAAATAATGATAATAGCATCTTGCAAGGTCTTTCATAAGAATTAACTGAGAGATAACATTTTATAAAAGGCACAATTCAATGCCTATGACATAGCAAAAATATTTTGTATTGAATTTATTGTATTATAAATATCAGAGTCCCCTAACACACTCACACATTCACATACACATACACACACACACAGAAAGATAGACCATTTAGGCATCTCAATTTTTATGGTCAAAATAATTACTGATTTTATCCATAGTCAACTGATCTTCCCCAGACTTCCCTATCTCAGAAAATGGCACCAACCTAGACCCATTTGTTCAACTACAAATCTAGAAGATATCTTTGGGTCTTCTTTACCCTTACACCCACAACTAAACCATCAGCACATCTATCAGTTCTACCTCAAAGCCACATCTTGAATCCATTCGTTGCTACCATATTGGTTTAAGTCTCCATCATCTTTCCCCTAACTAGTCTCCTACTTCTCTTCTTGCTCTTCCCCATCAACAACAAGCCTTCTTCACACAGCAAACACAGTAATCACTTCAAATATAAATCAGATCAACTTACTTTCAGACTTAAAACCCTCCAATGCTAGAAACGTCCACACTTATGCCAAAAATCCACACTCCTTATACTGACCCACGTGAGCTGGCATTTGCTTACCTCTCTGACCATATTTCTCTCCAACCTTCCCCCTTCTCCTTCCACTCTGTCATACTAGCCTTCTTTCCATTCATTAAGCATCAGGCTTGTTACCACAGCAAGATGGTGTGCCTGAAATATTCTCCCAGATCTTTACATAGCTTTTTCCCTTGCACTAAGAAATAAACTTAAATATCACCTCCTCAGAGAGGACTTTTTTGACTAACCACAACCCTTTAATTTATTTTCAACGTTGCACGTAATATTGCCTGATAATTTCTTTAGTTTATTTATGTTCTTATTATGTATTTCTCCTTGTAGAATGTAAGCCTCCTGAAAGCAGAGACTTTAGTTGTCATTTTTAATAAAGTATACCCAGTATCTGAACAATGATTGGCCAATAGGTATTAAATAACTAGTTAGTGACTATGATTGACAGATGAATGAATGCATGGATGAATAAATAGATAAATAATGCAACAAGTGAAAACAGTTCTGTTATTCCAGGTGGAAAAGGAGTACATTGAAGGTTATGGTAATATAGTCCTACACTTATTTTTACACTATTGTCATATTATACATAAAATTATATATACCTGAATACTTAAAATAGTGATAAAATCAATACCATGAAAATCAACAACTAGCATGAATTTGATGGCCTAGTTTTAAAACAAAACAACAGAAATTATCTTCTGCAAAATTCTATTAAGGTACAGCCACCCTAAGAAACAATGTTCTACTTGATTGCATAAAATTATGGAAGCGATTAGCTAATTGCTCTTTTGATATGTTAGCGGTTCATTAACCCTGATACCATCTGCCTAATTAAATAACTCCAGCAATTAAATACATGATTCTGGATTTTTTCCCCTGTACTCTATATAATGATCTACTAGGAAGTATCAAGCAAATGTAATATTTCTGTTACTGTCTGATGAGGATGTCAGTTTCCTTCACACTTGTCAAAGCCAAAAATTCTTGTCCAACTCATTTGCCCTGAGAGGCAAAGGACTCGGTGGGCTTTAAATCTCTTTAACCAATAATCTGGGATAATTAAATCAATTCAAAATCAATTATGCAAGACACTCAAGATTTCATAGATTTATTTATCCCAAAAGCAGCTGCCATTTATTGAATGTCTATGTTATCAAGCACTGCACTTGACTCTTTATATACATTCATATCTAATTCTCAAAATAACCAGGTAAAGTAGCCAGATAACAAAGAATCAGAGAAGTTGGTATAACTTCTATTTAATAGAAATTAAATAAAAGCCCAAGAACACAAAGCTAGTCAGCATCCTGGCAGGTGGTTAGCCATCAGAAATATTTTATTGTAGCTGTCAGCAAGAGAAAGTTTTGCACAGGTATAGCATGGTACTTAGGAGCCTGTATTTGAACTATCATGATTCCAGTACTGCCTCTGCCACTTCCTGTATAAACATTTCAGTTGTTTAACCTTTCTAAGCCTCTGTTTCTTCATGAATGCAATGAAAATAATAATAGGACATACCTCATGTCCTGATTTCAACATGAGTAGCACAAAATGAGATAATGCAAGTAAAGTAAAGCACTTAGTAAAATTCCTGAAATGAATTAAGAGCTCAGCTGATAATAGCTATTGTTGCTGCAGTTTTTAAGCTACAAAGTCCTCAGTCTTTCCACCTCATCACTCTGCTCTGGCTGCCCTCAACTCAAGGAACATCCTCACATGCAAACAATCAAACAAAAAAGATAATCCAGCATCAAGAAAGACACGTGAGCATATGTAAGGAAGAATCTCTTAAGAGGCAAATAATGCTTATCAAGCTCTCATATGTACAGCGCCAGATGTAGAGATGGACCTACTAAGTCACTTGCCAGGAGATGCTCAGCCTAAGGATCGAAATAGATCAATCCCTAAAGAGACACAATTGGCTCAGATCACCAAAAAAAAAAAAAAGAACTGTGGAAAATGCAATGGTCTTTATCGTTCTCATTTCATTCATAAAGCAAAGAAGTTGAACTAGATAACCTCCAAGGTTATTTCAAGTTCTCATTTTGCGACGTTGTGAGTCAGAAAAAAAAAATCAGCTTTACTCTCTTCCCGCAAAATGTCTAAGAGTCTTCATGATTTAGCCATTCTAGAGAAGAAACAAGGAACAGGAAAAAGGTAGGAAGAACAGAAATCACCCTTCACCATTCAACTGCCCCTGCACCATTACCTGGAGAAACGTAGCAAATCTGGGCAAACCTTCAAGGTCTGTCTCTGTTTTGTTTTGTTTTGTTTTTTGCTGCATTATGGGTTCTCAAGGAAAGAAGCCAGTGTGGCCAAAACATGTTTCAGAGGAAAGGGGGCTTCTTCAGACTTCTTGGTCATGATGACAGTGAGTTTTTTATCTCCCATCTTTTAGAAAAATTTGTAAATCTTTTGCATAAAAAAAAAAAGAACCATGACTTGGGTTGTATAATTGACTAAACTGATTTCATTTAGTTTGGAAAGTTCTATCAAGATTCTAAAAGTTATAATTTTGTCCCTTTGGAAACTTGGGAAGGAAGCAGAGGGCACATTCTTACTCCAGCCCTGTTCCTCCCCAAATGAGATGCCCCTGTAGGAAAGGCCCATGTTAGGGTCATCTTTGTGTTCCTCTAAGATGGTGCCTGAATTGAATTGTAATGGGTGAGTGGCAGCTAGCAGAGATCAGAGGAGCTGAGGAGCTTTGTATCATCCCACACCAAGCTTCCCATGCTCCTGATGAGAAGATTGAGACTTGGCGAGTAGTGACCTGCCTAAAGTAAGCAAGATGGTGCTCAAGCTGGCTAAAACCAAGAGGTCATGGTTCCCAGACAAGGGTGATCCTCACTTTACCACTCTTCTAGAATAGCAATGTAATCGAAATTTTCTGAATCCTTTATTTCTTTTTAGAGAAATATGCTTTATCTTCTCCATAGTATTTTGAATGACCTGTGGTTCTTTGTACTTCAATTGATCTATCTCTCTCTCCTCCTCCTCATCACCATCCCCAGCAACCTTGAACACTTTTCTCAAACAGTGGGGAAAACACATATATGCAAAGCAATTAACAACACAGATTCTTAGAGACAGTGCAATATTCAAAGGACACCCTTCAATTATACCTTTGGTAAAAATAAAATAGCAGCAAATGAGACTAATCACTCCTATTAGTTTGGTGCTAATCACCTATATTATCTGCACAGTCATTAATGATAGCCAGTATGAAAAAAAAAAGAACTGAAAAGGGAAAAAGGACATTAAGATTATGGGGGTACTGAACTGAGGAAAAACAAGAATAGAAGAGGTAAGGGGAGTGCAGTCTTGATCAGTGTAAGTTTTGTCAAAGTTAATTGACCCTTTCTACTTGTGTGGTTTGGTTGCATAGTTAAGAGAGAACAGTGAAAAAAATAAAATAATAAAACAAAAACAAATAAAAGAGAGAACAGTGAAGCTGTTGATAGATGGAGGGGAGAGAGTTCTGATAAAGGCTTCTGTGACTAGCCAAGAAAAAGAAAGCAGGATTACAAGAAGTTAGGTGAGGCAAAAAAAAAAAAAAAAAAAAAGGAAGCAAAACAGGGCCAACGAGGCATGGCGGGATCTAACATGGATCAAAAGTTCAAGCCTTTAACCTTTCACCCCTCTTTTCTTTGAGAGAGTCCCCACGGGTCCTCTCACATGCATTCTTTTTTTGTTTTGTTTTGTTTTTGTTTTATTTTTGCTTTGTTTTTGTTTTTTATGCTGTATGGTGGGGTTGCATTTCATTATTTTTCCATGTGAGTATCCCATTATTGTAGCACCATTTGTTGAATTTTTGTTTGTTTCTTTGGTTTGCTTGTTTGTTTGCTTTTTGGGAACTGCATGGACTGGAAATTGAACCCAGGTCTCCCTCATGGCAGGTGAGAATACTACCTACTACTGAACTTCCCTTGTACTCCTTTCACATGCATTCTTAAACTGTCTACTTGCTTACTCTATGCTGTGCTGTGCCCTTGAATTCTTTCTCACAGCACAGCCAAGAACCTAGACCCAAATCCAACACTTTTTGGCACTCCAACCATCTGGACTGGTGAGTCATGGCTATTGAGTGGGAGGTTTAGCCATGTGCTTTTGTTTTTTTCTTCTCACTTGGCTCATTGCTATCCTCTCCTATATCCCCGTGCAACTCTGTGTCTCTAGAAGTCTAGGGGCTGTGATCTGGCTTTCCCAGGACATAAACTCAATCTACTCTGAGTCCTCTGGCTTCCTCCTTGGAGGTGGCAGAGGCTGTCTCCACATCATGCAGATCCAAGGAGGCTCAGAGTGGCAGGTGATACTGCCCTTGAGACCTGACTGGGGGCTTCTGCCTATGTCACCCAGAGTCCAGTGGAGGCCAAATCAAGTTTCTGTCTCTGTCTCCCTCTCCCTCTCCTTGACTCTCTGAGACTTCCCCACACCTTTCCTCCCCTGTGAGGAGAAGACCCTTTCTCCTACTAATTTTGTTCCTCTTGAGGTCCTTCCTCTTCCCTGCCTCCATGAAAGGGGTCTTTCTTTCTCCTGTCTGGCTTTCAATGCCTTCTGAGACATTCCATCTTCTGTAACATAGATGGGCTATGGATTCTTTTACCAAACAAGGTGTTGCCTTTGACATTCTAAAAAGTCACCTCTGGTCTATGCTCATGGGAATTGGGTATTTTCCAATGGGAGTGTCTCCTCTCCAGGTTTTGATCATTTAGTCTCTATTGAGACCCACTGCTGCCAAATATAAAGCTTTGCGTCTTCAGTATCCTTGATTTTTTAGCCCTCAAGAAACAGAAAACTAGAGGACAAAGGTATTCCTGCAAGCATAGGCCCCAGGCATCTCTCAGGAAAGTATAGGGTTTGAGTCCCCAACTCCTCTAGAGCTTTGTCCTGGAATTCTTCTGGGCAAGGGTGGGGTTAAAGTCCCTGACATGTGTTTGGGGAAAAAAAACAGAAGCTTAAGCCCAGATATCTCAAGAAAAAGGATGTCCAGGGTTTGAGTCCCTGACTCCTCGAGAGCATTGTACAGGAATTCTTATGGGCAAGGACAGGGTTAAAGTCCCTGACCTGTGTTTGTAAGCTCCTCTATTTCTTTTCCAGAGAAAACAGTCAATATAAGCCAAAATATGGGGAAGTATAGGCCTTCAAAGGGATTCTAAATTACAATACCCATCCTTCATTCTGTAAAAGACAGGGAAAGTAGTCAGAAATTCCCTATGCCCACATGTTCATGGCTTTCTATCAAGACACAGACCTGAGAGGGACTTGTCACTTGTGTCATGACCATGTCTCAATTTCCATTAGAGGAAAAAAATCTTCTCGATGATTCCCTTTTAAAATTTACTAAAAAGCATGGAGAAAATATACCACCAAGCCAATTAATTATAATAAGCTAAGGAAGGAAAACCTGGCTCTGTTCCAGGGGTGGCTGGTGGAGGCTCTTAAAAGTATACCAATGTCACCCCAGATTTCCTGGAAGGTCAGATTTTACTGGGCACTCATTTCATCAGCCAATCTGCCCCTGATATCTGGAGAAAGCTGCAAAAGCTCTCCATGAACCCAACCCATATAGTCCCACTATTTATCTATTAGAAAATGCCTTTTCTGTCCTTAACAATTGAGACAGGGCCAAGAAGGAGAAGGCAAAGAGAGGCAAGCAGAAAAGCAGAGAACAGGCTCAATTTATTGTAGTTGCTATTAAAAGTCCCCTTGAGGTTGCCCAGATCATGGCTTCACACCTCAAGGGCCTTGCTTCAACTGTGGCTCAGAGGGCCACTGGCAGAGAGGGTGCCAGAAGCCTCGAAAGAACCCTCGACCTTGGGACACCCACTTGATGCCTTGCCCCAGGTATCACCAACATGAGCACTGTGCCCAGGGACTGCATAGTCTTCTAAAAAGGGGATGAGACAACCCCTTGAGCCCTGCTCATGGCAAGTGAAGAAGACTAAGGTGCCCAAGGCCACGTATGGCTCTGCCAACTTCACATCTGACCATCAATCTAAAGGAGCTCCGGGTGACACTCAACATGGTAGGTAAGATCATTAATTTATTAATTAATAGTGGAGTCATTTTGCCCTGAACTGCAACTCTGGACTTACCTCCAATCAGACTTGCCTTGTTATGGGAGTTGTCGGTAAAGCCAAACCTAGGGCCTTCACTATCCCCTCTCCTTTGTAGGCTTGAGAACATTCTGGTGTCCCATCAACTTCTAATTGTCCTTGAATGCCCCACCATTCTTCTAGGGAGGGATCTTTTCCACTCCCTGGGGGGTCACCTTAAGACTAGTAGACCCAGCTACTGTTGACCTCTTTATTTGCCCTGAAACCCCCCACTAAATCAAGGCTTCTCAGCATCCCAAAAGAAATCTTTGAGCAAAAAGACCTGTCCATGTGGGATGAAGGCATTCCAGGGCAAGCCCATCAAGTAGTCCCTGTCTGCTTTCAGGTTCTTAGTCCAAGGTCTTACAACACATTTTTTTGTTTCCTTCTTCAACCTGACTCTCAATATGTATTTGTTTTTTAATAACACGGACTTAAGGATAGAATTCCCTCCCAGCTCACTTAAACAGTGCTGCTGCAAGGGTTTTGAAATGGTCCTGTTTAGGTTTATTAAAACTGCTGGAATGCAATATACCAGAAATGAAATTTATTAAGTTGCAAGGCCATAACAATGTCCAAACTAAGGCATCCAAGTAAAGATACCTTGACTCAAGAACGGCTGTTGGGTCCAGAATGCTTTTGTCAGCTGGAAAGCCCCATGGCTGGCATCTGCTGGGGTCTTTGGCTTCTGGTTTCAAACAGTTTCCCCAGGGGCATTTACTTTCTGCATCTCCAAATGTCTGGGTCCCACACTGGCTCTCTCAGCTCTGAAGCTTTTTCCGAAATAGTCCCCCCTTAAAGAACTCTGGTAAGCAACCCACCTTGAATGACTGGAGACACATCTCCATGAAAAGTACCTAATCAAAAGGTCCTACCCACAATTGATTGGGTCACATCTCCACAGAAACAATTTAATCAAAAAGATCCCACCCAACAATATTGAATCAGGATTAAAGAACATGGCTTTTCTGGAGTACACAACAGTTTAAAACCAGCACAAGTTCCCATATCTCTAAAAATGCCTTAACAGCAGACTTTACTAACCTCCAATTGTCTCAGAGCACAGTCTTGCAATACGTTAATTTTGTGAACTAACATATTCCAGTATGAAAGTGAATTTTGTTTGTTGTCATCATTGCTAACTACCAGCCCTGAATGGATATGGCTGACTACAATTTGATAAGCTTGTCTAAGGGAGTATAGTTCTGTCCTAAAATTAAATGGCTAGTTTTAATATGCAAGACAAAACCTTAATGAATATGTTTTCTCTATGCAAAAATAAGGTAGAGTGTTGGTCTGCTCTTAATGAAAGGTTATAAAAAGTTTTTCTTAACAATCTGAGTACTCTGTCTAGAAGACAAAGATTTTATATCATATTAGAATAATATTCTTGTTGATGTTTATGTTGACCTTCTCATCTTTTATTTCAAAAGACACATTTACTCACTCTTAAAGGGAAACTGTTACAAAGGATATATTCTTTCACCTTGTTGGATTACCTTGCTTGATTAGGTTGGAAACAACTTAATCAAAAGGTTCCACCCAAACAATAGGTCTGTCCTTACAAGATTGAATTAGGATTAAAAGAACAGGTTTTTCTGGGGTATGTACAGTTTCAAACTAGCACATTCCACCTTCTGGACCCCAAAAAGACATGTTCTTTTCATATACAAAATACATTCATCCCGTCACAACATAACAAAAGCCTTAAGCCATTTCAGTAACAATACAAATACAATACGAAGTAAAAAACAGTACAAAATCTCATCAAAGTCAGTTACAGGCATGGTCTGTCCTCAGGAAAAATTCTCTTCTGGCTGTAGACCTGTGAAACGCAGAACAAGTTATCTGCTTCCAATATACAAAGGAAGGACAGTCATAGGATACATGTTCCCATTTACATTGGGTGATATTGGAAGGAAAACAGGGAGTCAAAGGTCCCAAACAGTTCCTAAAACCTGCAAGTTAAACTCCATTAGATTCTAAGGTCTGAAGACATTTATAGAATGGTGTTTTGTCCTTGGGGCTTGAGAGAATGGCAGTCCCACCCTTTACAAGGGTTTATGTAGCAAACCTAACTCTAGGATAAGGGTTGAAACGTTGGAGAACACTGCGGAGACCACCTTGCTGGTGGCACCACCATTTATAAGCATCTAGGTGATACCCAGACTCTCTGCAATCTCTGGGGCACATACTCAACCCTTTCAGAACATGGGATGACAGTCAGGCTTTCCCCAATCCCCAGGGAATGTGATCCACCCTCTCTGAGGTCTGAGGCAGCAAACTTCTTCCAAAACATCAAGGAGAAGGGCCCATCCTCTGACTCTGGGGAAAATTCACTCTTTCCACATGCATGGATGAATCTGTTCTCTTAGCCCAAGATTTCTTGGTTCCAGACCTTAGCATCCATAGCTCTGCCTTTGAAGTAATTTTTCCTTCAATCTGTCCCTTTTCTGTCCATTTTAGACTGACAGTGGTTTCATTTATACAGCTCGCACAGAAAATTTGCTGAGTTGGCATGCAGCATACAGGGGTCAGTGCCATCAGACAATAGGACTTTCCATAAATTCTTTCCAGATAACTCCATCTCCAATCCTGGCTTTTTCTGAAATGGCTAACTGGGCCCATGTTTGGTTAAATCCTCCATGGGACAATATTTCTCTGGGGTCTTATTTTCCAAAAAGCTCAGAATTTTCCTATCAGTTTCTGGGTTTTTTGTACCCAAGGTTTCAGTTCTCAGCTTATACCTTTCCTGTCACATTTTACTATAAGGTGCAAGAAGCCAAGCTATATTTTCCACATTTAGTTTGGAAATTTTCTCAGCTAGATATCCCAGCTTCCACCTTCAAATTCTACCTTCCATCCAACATCAGGACTCAATTTTGTCAAATTCTCTGCCACTTCTTCCAGTTTGCAATGACACATTCATCATTTCTATCTAAGGCCTTATTAGAAGAACTTTTAGAGTCTGTATTCCTACAGTCTCTTCAAAGAAATCCAGGCCTTTCCTACTCACCTCCTCACAATTCTTCCAGAATCTTCCCCTTATCCATGTAAAAAACCATTCCAACATGTTTGGTGTTTGCAAACCACAGCATTTACTTCTCTGGTACCAAATATATTTGGTTTTCTAATGCTGTGAAATACAATATACCAGAAATGGACTGGCTTTTACAAAGGGGATTTATTAGTTTACAAATTTACAGTTCTAAGACATAACAAGAGGATATCTTCACTCAAGAAAGGCAGATCATGTCCTGAATTTTTCTGTCAGTTTAGAAGGCACATGGTTGGCATCTCCTGACCCTTTGCTCCTGGGTTGTATAGCTTTCAGCTTCTAATTCCAGTGGCTTTCTATGTCGGCTCTCCAAGCATCTCCAAATATCTGTGTCTAGGCATCTGCTCTCTGTAACCAGGTCTCAGCTCTCTGTGTCAGTCTTTCAAGGACTCCAGTAAACTAAATAAGACCTACCTTGAATGGGCAGTGTCACATCTCCATCTAATCAAAAGGTCACACCCACAATTGGGTAGGTCACATCTCATGGAAGCAACCCAATCAAAAAGTCCCATCCAAACAATAGGTCTGCCCCCACAAGATTAGATCAGGATGAAAAGAACATGGCTTTTCTGGGGTACATAACAATTTCAAACCAGCACATCCAGCATGCCACACAAAAGTGTGGAATGAGTAAGGCTTTCTCCCAATTAAACATTGCCAAGAGATGCACAAATTTCTTAAATGCCATGTTCTTACCAACAGAAATAGCTGTACTCATTGCCCTGGCCATCACAGAGAAAATCCTAACATCTCTTGAAGGAATAACTAGGCCAACAGGGCAGCTAAAGCCAGAGCGCAATCAATCACCTAATTCCTAAACCCCTTAATTTGCCACATGCACCTTCTTATTGCTCAGTTGAGCAGGAATAAGATGACCAGCTAGGATTCACTCTTGGACCTGAAGGATAGCTGTTCCCTTCCTTTTGTCCCAGACTCTCTCGACAAATACCTTTCCCAGGCCTACTCACTTCTATCCTTCTTTGCTACTGTCCTGTCCCTGCATTTTTAAGCTTCTCACCAAGTTTATTTCTTCCAGACTAGAACTCTTACATGCCAAACTAATGCTGACATGAGGATTTTTAGCCATTCCAATCACCCCTCCAGACCCTTCCCCTCTCAAATTAAACGACACGGCCACAAAGTTCTACACCCCATCAGATAGGGCCTACATCTCCTGACAAACACAGAAGACAAGCTGTCAACCCTCAGAAGTCCTTAAGATTAAGGGACTAGAACTCTCTCAAGGAGAAGTTGACGCAGGGTAGCACAGGGACCTGAGAGAGGAGAGAAAATAATATGAAGGAGCCCTTGAGCAAGGATGGTTAATCAAGGTCAGGAGGGCCTTTCCTGGACAGACAACCTGCCTGGGGCTACCCACTTATGAAACACCTGGTGGCAGGAGACCCACCCAAATGCACTATATACCACCAGGCACCACTCTAGAGAGAAGGGAAGGTAGGATGACCTCAAACAAGAAAGGGGATAAAGGGGTAAGTAAAGCTAAGCAATAAAAGCAGATCACCCCAATGTTGCAGGGCTTCTCACCCATCTTTTCTTGTGAGAGTGCCTGCATATCCTCTCACATGTGTGTGTGTATTGTTGTTGCTTTGTTTGTTTTTTGTGTGTAGTTTTTTCTGGGGGGGTGCATGGTCTGGGAATCGAACCCAGGTCTCCCATATAAAGGGCAAGCATTCTACCACTGAACCACCCATGCACCCTCTCACATGTGTTACCTGCTTACTCAAAAAACAAAAAAATTTTGCCAGTCCAAAAATACCTGACACTGAAACTGAAATCTCCACCATCAGTCACCCTTTGTGTCAAGACGGGCTATCTCCAGAAAGTTCACGACAAAAATGCAAATAAAACCCATGACAGAGAAAGAAAGTTATGCTTGACAGTGAAGAAGAGAACATACCTCCCTGCGAAACCATGGTCAGCCCTGTACCCATGGCCAACCAATACGGAGGCAGAGACTAGGATCTGTCCCTCTTGTCTTCTTGTCCCTTCCCCCACCTCCTAGCCTTTCTGAGTTAGGAGCCTTTCTGAAATCTGGCTCCACCTTCTTCAACAGACTTACCTCACGATACCACCATCAGCTAGCTATACCCTCTCAAACCATAACAATCACAGTGTCCCCAAAGACCCTGTATGTTTTTCACATTATTCTCTCATCTTACATGCCCTTCCCCTAACCTTCACTGATCATCAGGTGTGATGGACATAATCTTTTTGCAAATATCAACTCAATACAATTTGGATTTCTTCATAAGAAATTAAAGACCTTTGCCACCTTCATCATCTGACACAGAATCTTGTGGCTTATTGCTCCTGGACATTAGAGGGACAAATCACAAATGGTTTGTCAGAGCAGTCCTAGACAGTTTATTTTTATTTAAAAAGCACTTATCCAGCATGCACTGAGAGCTTTACAAATATTAACTTTTAATCCTAGCAATCTTATAAAGCAGATGGTATTCACTCACTGCACAAGTGAAGAAATAGAGGCACAGATCCTCACAAAGGGCAGAGAGCAAACCCCTTCCCCTCAATCTCAGCCATGAGCAGAGAGCCAATGGAAGAGTGTGGATAGAGAGGAAAGGCCCCTTTTCTGGCCCTGAGAGACAATAAAGTCAGTTACTCAGTCACATGTGTCCTGATTTTTCCCTCTGGGCCAGTACCCAGAGAGGTGGTGAGAGTTCCAGGAAGAGCCCAAGGGAAGAGATTCTTGTATCCCAATGCCTGTGTAGCCCTTCAGTGAAGAGTAACTCTCAGACTGCCCTCAGACCCCAACCTGGGGCCAGAAACATCTGAGTGAGCTCAAAGAGGGAGGTCCTGAAGTTCAGCTTTCTCAGGGGCTCTCAGACCCTGTGAGCACGGGTGAGATCAAAGATCTCTCAAAATGCCCCCTCCTCCTGGCATGGGGGACCCATCAGACCAGAGCAGCAGAATCTGGCTGGAGAGTTTTCAAGAGGGGTTTTGTGGAGAAGGCAAAGGTTCCAGAGTAAGAGTCACAAATCATAGATCAACATGAGGTTAAGGCAGGCAGGAAGGATTCCACGGCCAAAAGAAACTACTGCAAATTACACCAGACACATAATTCAGCCACAACAGCAAAACATGCAACATGTCAGTGCTTAAAAGCAATGCTGAAGACCAAAGGTCTCAGAGGATGCTGTACCCCAAGTCCCTCAATTCTCCCTACTGGCTACCAAGAAGGGAAAGCCCCACTCCTTCACTACACTACCACACACATGCACAGGCGCACGCACATACACACTCAGATGCCAACTCTAAAGAAGCTGGAGAGGAAACAGCAGACATACTCTTATCCTCCCAAAAGATTGAGTTTTGCCCTATTGGAGTATTTTAAATTGTAAGAGCAACTGCCAAATACTCACTTTCCAAGCTATACTTCCATTTCTGTCCTGCTGACGTCTGTGCTTTGATGTCATACATTTTATATTTACATATGTTAAAAAACTTATTACACATTGTTATAGCGTTTATTTAAGCAGTCAATTTAGAGAGATTTAAATAATCAGAGAAAAATCTTATTTATCTACAATCAACCATGTAGTTACAATTTACGAGACTCTTCATTTCTATCTGCAGGTCAAGATTGGGCAAACATTGCCCCATTGGCCCGACTGACCTGTTTTTTATATGGTCCATGAGCTAAGAATGTTTTTACGTTATTAAAGGTGTTTAAAAAAGAAGAATATGCAGAAGAATATTACGTGGTCTGCAAAGCTAAAGATATATACCATAAACCACTAAAATAACAGCACAAAGTTATAGTGAATAATCTAACAAAAGAGATAAAATGGAATCATAAAACAATATTTCATCAACCCCAAAGAAAGCAGAAAAAGTGAACAATGAACAAATGGGACAAATTTAAAGTGGTTGGGCCAGCTTAGTATCTTAATTACATCCTGCATTTTTGTACCTGACACTTTAGAATGTCCAAGCTTAAAGTCCAAGATATTAGGCAAAGATCCATTAAAATCCTATCATAACGTGCTTTAAAAAGCAAGGGTGAAAATACCTGGTGTATACACACAACAGACTACTAAGCTGCCTCTGGAAGGAATCAATTTGTGAGGCATGTTAACTAGGTGAATGAACCTTAAGGACTGCATGTTAAATGAAATGTCTGAAACAAAAAGACAAAACATCATTATGCCTCACTCATATGGACTAACCATAATATATAAACTTGGTGAATTGAAGTTGAGAGCATCGGTTATCAGGTTGAGTCCTATTGTAAAGAGTCCTAGATTGTCAGCTCCTACAGACACATCTATTCAGGAGTTGTAATCTAAATTCTGAGATACTGAACTGATTGTATATAACCTCATCATTCCCAGAAACTTTGGGTATTTACGTGACACCTGAGACTCAGAGTTAGAGCTCTGAAGCAATGAAAGTCCACAGTACCCCATTCAGGAACTGTTTAAAAAGTTGAAAAAGGAATCAGACTTCGATTAGAGATATGAATGAAGCTGATCTGGATAGGACTAAGGCAAATCAGAAATGATATCGTCTTATTTTAAAACTTCAACTTCTATGCAAGACCAAAGGGAGAGATGTTTATTTGGTACAAAATTTATATTTTGATTAGTGCATTATTGTATGGTCAGTTTAGTTGAGCATCATAAGTACATGGAATCCTGAATAGGGAGTGATATCTTGTTGATTTGTCTAGGTTAGTGTGATGCCCCTATATATCCCAGAGTAATTTGGGCAGTGAATAAAGAAGTATTTACAAAGTCCCCTTGGGGGCCTTGGGAGGAAGGAGGAAATATTCAGCTTCCCCATTTGGGGAATTCCTGATATGCTTGCAAGCAGTGGAGATAATCATATTAATAGGCTGAGCCCTCAATCTTGGGGTTCACCCCTATGAAACTTATTCCTGCAGAGGATAAGCTAAGCCTATTTATAATTATGCCTAAGAGTTACCCTCAGAGAACTTATTTTGTTGCTCAGATGTGGCCTCTCTCTCTAGCAGGTGAACTCACTGCCCTCCTCCCTACATGGGACATGACTCCCAGGGATATAAATCTCCCTGGCAACGTGGAACAGGACTCCTAGGATGAGCCAAGACCTGGCATCATGGGATTGAGAAAGCTTTCTTGACCAAAAGGAGGATGAGAGAACTGAGACAAAATAAAGTTTCATGGCTGAGAGATTTCAGAGTGGAGAGGTTATCCTGGAGTTTGTTCTTACATATCATATGGATATCCCTTTTTAGTTTATGCTGTATTGGAGTGGCTGGAGGGAAGTACCTGAAACTGTTGAGCTGTGTTCCAGTAGCCTCGATTCTTGAAGATGATTGGATAACGATACAACTTTTAAAATGTGACTGTGTGATTGTGAAAACCTTGTGTCTGATGCTCCTTTTATCCAGGGTATGGACAGATGAGTAAAAAAATATCGATACAAAAATAAATAAATAATAAAAGGATAAGGGGTAAAATAAATTTGGTAGATGGAAATATCAGTAATCAATGAGAGGAAGGGGTAAGGCATATGGGATGTATGAGTTTTTTTCTTTTTTCTTTTTATTTCTTTTTCTGTAGTGATGCTAATGCTCTAAAAATGATCATGGTGATAAATACACAACTATACGATGATATTGTGAGCCACGGATTGTTCACCATGCACTGTATGTGTGTAATTTGTCAATAAAAATACTTTTTAAAAAATGTGAAAAGCTTCTTACCACCACAGTGCTTGTAACAGAGTAAGTGTTCAGTGAGTGAACATCTAATTATTAGTGTTAACTAGATTGAGATTAAGAACGACTCTTCTCTTCTCTACCATTCCCTTGCCTTGCTCCACCTCTCTCAGGGCAAAGGAAAGCTCCAAACTGCTGCCAGGGCTTTTAAGTGAAACCCTGGATATCCCAGGAGAAAACGAACTGGGAGAGCCCAGGAGCTGAACTCAGACAAGGTTTACCCGCTGGGGCTAACCTGAGGTTTGGCCACATGATAACCACTGGCGATCTTCATAGCTAATTTGTCACACTCCCACAGAGGTACCCTCTGCTAAAAAAAAAAAACGGATTTATAGGAATTTTTGGAACACTTCCAAAAATACTGACACATCCAGCAGAGAAACCATCTCATAGAAACAAGCAACCATAGGATTTATGAGTGCCTGCTGATCTTCCGGGTCCCTAACAAGAAGCTGGACCTCAAATGAAAACAATCCACAGGAAAAGAACTAAGAAAAGAAGACATTCTGCCCCAAAAATTTTTCCAGGGTACCAGACTTCCTATAGGTACTCAATCATTTCACCCATATATCCAAAAGATATTTATTTGAGGAAGGAGCTATATTAAGTGTTAGGGATACAACAGTGAACGAAATCAGTACTATTTTTGGCCTTGGAGAGTTGAGCACATCTGGGGACCCAGATAAGAAAACAAGCAATTACAGAGCACTGTGCTAAGGATTATGTTGAGGCAAACAGAGGGTGCCATGAAACACAAAAGACCAACACCTAATCCTCACTGGGGAAAGAAAAAAAAAACAGTTTTCTAAGAGGAAGTGGCATCTAAATTGAAGCCATATAAGGAGGAGTCCATCAGGTGAAAGAGGAAAGAAGAGTTCAGCGAGGCAGGAGAAATAGCATATGCAAAAAAGCTAGTTTGTGGAGGGCATGAAACTGGTTTGGGGGGGTGGGGGGAGACAGGAACTGAAACTTGATCACAACTAGATCACAGACACAGAAGCAGGACTGATGAGAAATGAGGCGGTGATCAGATCAAGGAGGTCTTTATAAGTCATGGAAAATGGTTTAGACTTCATCCCCTTGAAGCAAAGAGAAATACCTTGAAGTGTTTTAACAAGCAAGTGATGTGATCAAATTAGAAAGGGGCAGGACTGGAAGCAAAGAGATCAGCCGGAAGGCACCACACCCATTCAAGGTGGTGGATGGGGTGCTCTCAACTAGGACAGGAGTAAAGTAGGTGACAACTGAAGAATGTGAAAGAGAGTCAGCAAATAGAATGATGGGTGGGGAAGATCTGAAGCAGTCTCCAGGAGAGGTGAAAGTTGAGAACAATACTAAGTTTCCAAATTTAAGAGCTAAGTGAACAGTTCCATTCTTTGAAATACAGAACACAAAATAATTTAGTTTGGGAGAGGAAGCCAATGCATTCAAGTTTGGACATGCTGGATGTGAAGTGTCTTTGGAACATCCAGGGGACAAGGCCCGATACACAGTTGTAAATGTGAATCCTGAGTTTGGAACTAAGACCTGGGAGTCATTCAAACAAGGATGACAATGGAAGCCACCGAGGGGCTGAGGGAGTGTGTTGTCTGAATGAAAAAGAAACTAGGACAGCACCCTGAGGAATATCGTTATTCAAAGGACAGGCAAAGGAAAATAATCCCAAAAAATCAAAGTGAGAAGGAACAATCATAGGAAACAAGAAGAGAGAAAGATTTCAGAAGACAAGGAAAGAAATCATTTCAAAAATGAGAGAGAGGACCACTTCACAAACACTAGAATGGCTATGCTCAAAAAGATAAACAACAGCAAGTCTTGGTAAAGATGTAGAGAAACTATGGAACACAAGAGACAAGCACAAAAGAACCTTACACATTACTGGTGGGAACATCAAATGTTGCAGCTACTTTGGAAAATAGTTTGGCGGTTACTTTAAAAAGTTAAATATAAAGTTACCATATGACCTAGCAATTCTGTTCCTAGATATATACCCAAGAGAACTGAAAATATATGTTCACACAAAAACTTATACACAAATGTTCCAAAAAGCATTATTGGTAAGAACCTAAAACTGTAGATAACCCAAATGCCCATTAACTGATGAATGAATAGACAAAAATGGTGTGTATATATATATATATATCTCCACCCAGTGGAATACTATATGGTCATAAAACGGAGTGAGGTACTGATACATGCTACTACATGGATGAACCTTGAAGACATTAGGCTAAGTGAAAGAAGCCAGACACAAAGGGCCATGTATTGTAGGATTCCATTTATACGAAATATCCAGAATAGAAAAATCTATTTTATTTTATTTTACTTATTGTCTATCTCTCCACCTGAAATGCAAGCTCCTTGACATTAAGGATTTTTGTTCAACTTGTACAATTGTATATCCCCAGTGTCTCAAACAGCACCTGGTACATAGTATGTGCTCAACAAATACTTATTGAATAAATGGTTGGCCTTAGTAAACACACATACACTACTTGATTTTGTTTCGCTTTCCTGACACAATCAGCCACATGCCCTAGAATTTAGCAGAAAAGCAAACACTACCAAACATGCAATGTGAGGACTGGAATTGATGGAGTGATTGAAAGCTTATAATGTTTGCAATTAGCACAATATATGCATAATTACATTTAGCTCTCACAGCCACCCTATTGCATAGATGCAGCCTCACCCATTTTACAGACAAGAAAATTGAGTATCAGAGAAGTTAACTTTTTTGAATGGCAGAGTCAGAGACCATGTTATTTCCACAAAGCTATCACACCCATTTTGCCATCATATTTGTTGGAGTATGCAGGGGGAAGGGACTAAAAAGTATAATGTGCAGTGTTAAAGAAAGTATAAGAAATAGAAGGGCAGGCCAAGGTGGCTCAGCAGGCAAGAATGCTCGCCTGCCATGCCAGAGGACCCGGGTTCGATTCCCGGTGCCTGCCCATGTAAAAAAAATAATAAGAAGAAATAGACACACTCACACTATTGGTGCAAATGTAATTTGGTATTATCTTTCAAGAAAACAGTGTAGCAATATATTAGAAAGGTTTGCAAGTAAAGTGTGAAAAGACTTATGTATAGAGATATTTATTTCAGTGATAGTTCTAATGATAATTTTTAAAGAAAACCATCTAAATGTCCAGCATATGAGGACTGGTGTAAAAAATATGATAGAATAGTCTGAATTTACTACAAAGTATTACAGAAGTATATTTTTTGATACGTAAAGATTTCATGATATATTGTTACATTAAAGTAGCATTATGTAAAACTGTATGTAGAATACTTTGGTTAAATATATATTTATAAAATTACAATGATCTATTCATATATGTGCATATATTACATATATGTTAGAAGCATATAGAAAGGCGTGATACTTAATCCCCAGGTGATAGGATTTGGGATGTGTTTTAAGTTGCCCACATTTCATCATTTTTCTACGATAAACATGAAAAATATTGTATTTTTTTAACAGAAACTAAAGCTGCCAAAAAAAAAAAGTTTTCAGGACAGTTCAGCAGCAAACAATGAGAGTAAATGGTAAGATAACTAAGAGAAATATAGTAGAACTAAAGGTTGGTTTGTCAACTCAATTTACCTTAACCAGACCTTGAGTGACCAAGAAAAAGTTAAATTATTTTACCCATGTTTTTCAATAAAGCAAAGAATACATAAAACATTTTAGAAAATTTTACATATAAAAGTTAATTTTAAAACATTGTTTATATTATACTCATTGGTAGCTGCAGTTATCTGGAAAATTCATCTGTGTGAATGACTTCTCCTCCATGACAATTTAAGATAAAGCAGGTCTAAATTAATGGTCAAATTTTTTTTCGTTACAGGACAAGCCCGCGGAAAAACAAAATCAAAACACAGCCTCATGGGAAAAAAATTATCTGATTGGGCTCATTCGTTCCTAGACGTATAGAATAAAGAACTGGAAAGTCTTCTGAATTTGCCTAAATTTATACAATTTGGTATTATAAACCAGAACCTTTAATATGCAGCAATAGAAGTCCTTGAATTAAAGTGAGACCAAGGACACCTTTTCTCATTAAAACCAATGTGACACAATAGCTGAAAGCCAAGATCCCAAGAGCATCTCTTTCAAATCTAATTTATCTTGTCCCTCCATTTAATGAAATGTCATTTTTAATTCATTGTGTTGAAACATTTTACAAATCATTTATATGGCTATATTAAGTGTATATTATGGTATTCTAATTAATTTCAAGTAAATTTCTATACTAAATCAAGGCCTCTTGGGAAACTTCTTCAATTTTCCCAGTAACATATTTTGGCCAAAACAGAAATTCTGTGAAAGAGTAATTTAAGAAAGCTGGGTACCTCCACTCTGTGTTACTGTATCATGAAACAAGGCAAAATAAGTTGGTAAAACATTTAAACTTGAATTTTTGGACTTGGTAAAAGCTTATAGCATACTATATTTAATATTTTTAACCACTGAGATTCAAGTTGACGGGCTTTCATGGAGCTCAAATTTGGATAAGGTAAGCTTCTATAATTGAAGGGTTTTGTGAGTAATAATATCGACTATTGAGTTCTTGAACATACCAGGCACCATGCTAAATACTTTCCGTTTAAATCATCTCATTTAATCCTGACAACATTCTAAGAGATAATACTTCAGATCAATACCTGTAGATCTAGTCACAATACAAAATTCCATGAATCATTTCACTATTGATGCATATTTAGATTGTTACCAAGTTTTTGCAATTACAAAAAAAAAAAAAACCTGCTACAAACACCCATAAACCTCCATGTGTGAAAAGACCAAGCACTGTCCACAGAGTGAGCAAGCCTGGGACAGGTGCAAGAATGACTGTACAAAGCCTCAAAATCTGAAGAGGTCTCCAGGAGCTTTCAGAACCAAAGTCCATGACTCCTCTGACCATGAGCATCCGAGTTTCAGATGGTTTTTCCCCACAGGCAAAGCTGTCCTCCCTCTCACCCTAAAAAAGGGTGGAACAACACAAGAACAAGCTCCCTCTGCTGGAGTTCCTCCCACAGGACACTCAGCTCTCCCCCGTCCCTGGTACAGACCTGGGAGAATCAAGTGACACATTTGCTGATTCTCTGCTTCTAGGTGTCCCTGGCAAATCTTGCTTTGTATCTATACTATGTGATACTGTAGCACTTACTTTTACCTACCACAACACATAGTGATCGTCTTTCTGTAAGGTAAATGTTTAACTATTAAAAATTATTCATAAGTGAAGAAATTCATTTAACAATGGTAAGCTGTACAAATACAGTAATGGGTCTTTCCCTCAGAAAAGTCCTGGAATAATTTCTAGAATACTTGCTTCTCATCAAAGCTGTATTACTAACTATTTAACTTTGCACACATCACTTAATCTTTCTTGAACTCTATTTTAAATGGCAAATATTAATATCTACCTTACATAATTGCTATTTTTTCCATTTTCCCAGATGAGACCACAGATGTAAAATATGCTGAAAATATAAGCCATGCGCATTCATGTTAAAATAGAAGAAAGGTAACAACTTCAAACATAACAATAAAACATACCAAGAAATGAAATGACCTTCCAAAGCATTATGTGATATGAGGACATATTAACCTAAGTGAATTTGCCACTTGGTCAAATATAAAATCAATGGCATAGAGGACTCATTAAGAACACATAAAATCCTAGTATTTAGACTCTGACATCTCATAAGAGGACTTCCAGTCCAAGATTAAGACAAATATTGAAAACAATTAAAAACAAATCATTTAGCTCATTCATTATTATATTATCTCTGGACTCACGGGTACACATCCCCATGTGCAAAATGATGTTTTAAAATTGATGCAAAGATGAGGTAATAAGAAAAGTGCCAACTAGAGTGACTGATAAACTTTGGGCTTGTGAGTGAATCATTCTGTTGCCTTTTATTTGGGACCACAGGACACGGATCTTAATTTTAGGGCTACTATTATGGTCCCCCATGGAAACAGCAGATTTCTTGGGTTAGATTTGCTTCTGGTCAAAACACTGGGTAGCGCCCCAACTCATTAAATATTGACTACTCTGCAGGCAGGTATCCATGAAATATTACACTTCTGCCAAGAGAAGAATTTACATTTCAAACAAAAATAATCACAAGCCATTTTTAAGGGGTGACTTCTTCCAGCAAAAAGAAAGGGGGCAGGGATTAATGAGCACTGAGTGCCTACCAGACATTATACTCGATCCTCACGACACTTAAGGGCAAATGTGTGCATTCTCGTACACTCAGATACTGTCAGGAGCAATATACATTTTTAGAAACTTCTGGGGTCCAATCCGGAAGTAAATATTAAAGGGATTAAAATTGTGCATGTAATTCTCCCAGCAACTCCACTTCTCAATATATATTCTATTGAAACAATCATGAATGTGAACAAATATTTCTCTATAATGTGTCCATTTCAACATTTTAAAATAGTAAAAAGGCAGAAGAGTGACTTCGAGGTCTGCCAGTTGGAATGAGTTAAAACATTATGATAAGAGTCATATGATGGAACAGTTTGTACCCAATAAAAATCATGTGGCAGATGATGATTTATTATATGAGGAAATGCTCATGATTAGAAAATAGTGTGTATTAATGAATTCCATTACTCTAAATATATGCATGTGTATATGTGTGTATATGATATATATTATAACAAATATCTGTTTCTTGCACATAAAAATGACTGGAAATGGATATTGCAAATGCTAACAGTGGTGATCTTGGGCCGTAGGATTGTTGAATTTTATTCTTTTCATTGAGGTTTTCTGCAGAGTATTTCTGACATGTTTCTCAACTAATAAAAGCTAATTCACATTTTTTTATGAAAAAAGTAGAAATTGCAAAAGAAAAATCACAAAAATCTTGTGGACAATTACAATATCATTATTGTAAATACACAGCCATCTGTGTCCATTTTAAAGAGGAAAAGTCTCAAATAAGAGTTTAAATTTTGATATGTTTGTTTAAAAGAATTATTGAGGCACTGGGATATAATGGAACAAACCATGTCTAGACTAAAAATAAGGAGACATAGGTACTAATCCCTTCTGTGTTATTGCGTAGGTTACTTAACTTCTTTGGATCAATGCTTCCTCAACTAGAAAATAAGATCTGAGAAGATGATCTGGAAGTTTCCTTCCAGCCTTAAAATGCTAAATGGTACTTTATAATTATATCTCATTTTTTAAAAATCACTGAAAAGTACGAAGGTTAAACATAGACTCAAACTTTAACAAATGATCTCAAGGGATCATTTTCATTTTCAGAACTGTTGATTAATCCCACTCCCAGCCTTACCTGGAGAAGAGTAAGGACAGCTACATAGTATTAAGAATAATCATAAACCTTTTCCACTCTGTTAATTAAAGAAACCCTGAAATTCAGTAACTGCTAGAACTTCTAATTGGAATCTTGTCTTACTAACCCTAGCAAGTTACAACTGAAGGTGAATAAGTAATAAAATTGATGGAATTTATTTCACCATTATGCAGTGCAGACTAAATAAGTGGCCAAAAGCTTCTGTAGACTGCTGTTTTGGATCAGTGCTGGAGCTACTAGAAAGTCCTTTCTTAGAGCACTGGATGGTGGTTTGAGGACAAGAAGAAGCCTAGCTTCTTTAAGAAATGGAGGAAAATAACCACCATTTATCTACTACTGGTACTATAAATGTATCCTGTATTCTTGAGAAAAAAGCAGTCATTTCCATTTTACAGTGAAGGAAACTTAACAGCAAGCTCTCACTTAGAGGAATAGATAACCGCAAAACATCTCACGTTTGTACTATTCCACAATATTACAAACCAGGCTTTTAAAAGTAAAAATCATGTTATATTCTAAATACCAATAATTATCTCCCTAAAAACTGGAGATTTTTTACTGCTTAAAAAAAAAAAAGAGAGAGAGATCTTCTTGACATGTCTCTTACATGGTTATTTTTTGCCAAGAGTCAGGGAATGTGAACAGAGTGATGGTAGATTGTTCCATCATATACACCTTTCAAATGTCTATCAAGTACAAAACTGTTGAGAGCTGGGGGCAAATCTTTAAATTTAGCATTATAATTAGCTCCAACATTGAATAACTCAAAATAACTTTTCCTGACACCCATCTTTCCAAAACCCCAAAAACAAAGAGAAAAATGCAATTTTTAGTAAATAATTGCACAGTGCCTCTCAAAGATGACTGACTATCTTCCTAACCATGGTCTTAGAATATTTTTACTAACTTCCATCATTTTAACTACTTCAGTGCTTTGACAGGTATGACAAGCTTTCATAGTCAATTCTGACTTTAAGACCAACATGCTTTTAGAGGCATTTACAACTAAATGCTTTTTTTTGTGAAACTGCAATTATTCAATACCGACATTTACATTTTTACCAAATCCTCCAATTTATCCTAGCTTTAGTAGCTAGTGTTCAATACTTACTTCCTTGTATTTTCTCATTTTTCCAGGTTTTCTGGGAACTATGTGAAAATAACTGCAAAAGAAGAAAATAAAACATAATTAGAAGATAAATATTTAGATAGAGAGTCTGAGGTTCTTTAGTGATGATTTCTTTCAGCATTAAAATATACAAACCCAAGGCAACTTAAAATTAAAATAAGGAGCACTATAAATGACAGAATCCAAACCAATATATAAAACCATGCCGTTGTAGGGCAATTTTTTATACTAGGTAACATTGGCATTGCCCAGTGGAGAACTGTCTCTTCGATGACAATACTTTCCTTCTTATAATCTTGTTAATCAAACAGAGAAAGGGCTATGAACTACAGTTAATAATATAATAATATTGGTCCATCAATTGTAACAAAGGAAAAGCATGAATGCAAAACTAATAATAGGGAAAACTGTTGAGGGGGAGAGTGTGTGGGAACTTTGTGCTTTCGACATGATTTTTCTGTAAACCAACAACACCTCTAATTAAAAATTTTAAAAAGAAATGAATACAAACTGAAGTTGCTAAAAACAAAAAAGAAAGAGAGGCAGAAGGGCATTACAAGCTTTCACAGTCAATTCTGACTTTAAGACCAACATGCTTTTAGAGGCATTTCCAACTAAATGCTGTTTTTGTGAAACTGCAATTATTCAATATTGACATTTACATTTTTACCAAATCCTCCAATTTATCCTCTTTTAGACATCTAACTGAACTCCCTTTTTAACCAGGTAACTAAAGGCCCAAACTAGTAAACTCATCCAAGATCCCACAACTGGCCAAAGTCAAGAGTGGCAACCCAAACTCTCTACCCC